>CAJQZM010040738.1:0-13635 GCA_907164665.1 Colias nastes | reverse complement strand
GTTCTCACGTGTAATTGCTTTAAGTTAAAATGGTACCGAAAAACAGCTTGTTTTTGTAAAAATACGTAATAGCACCCTTAACGGTCATTAAATTGAATCGTATCTAATCGCGAGCAATTAAATGTCGGCTGGATTTTTATCTACGAAATCATATCTAATACGGAATACGATAAATTATAAATGAAGTTCTCATGATATAACTACAAGTATAAAGCCATTATAACAGTTACAATATATTTATGTGAGTGATATCAGAATGGGATATAAATACAAATGAATGGATATATGCAGCAGACAGACGCATTTTCATGAACGCTCGTAAAGTTAGAGCGCAATAATTCGTTGTTGAACTCTCAATATTTGTTTTTTATACATTTAAATACCTATCTACTTTGTACATGGTTCGATAATTTTAATGCATAGCCAGGTGTGGCTTTAAGGAGAGGAGCTCGTGCGCAACAACTTGGGGAGGGGTCTGCGCACGCGCACCTTTATCAAGCGCACCTAAACATATACAATTATGGTCTCTATATCCATTATATTATAGCTCATAATCACCGAACAACCGATGTCCTACTTATTTATAGATTAGTTTGTAATCCTCATAGTATATATAAGAGTTTGTTTAACTTCAATTCAGTAATTAGCCAGTCACACCTTGCATATAAGATATTACCGGACACAAGATAAAATGATTATGACTTGTATGTGTTTTGAAATAAAATGATTCGTGTAAATTATCATCCATTAAAATTTATAGCGGTATTTATTTATTTTTATATCGTTTTCATCGCCGTCGCTATTCAGTGTTTATCGCGATGTTTCGCTTTAAATCGGCCAATGAGTATTTTGAGGCATTGCAGTAGGTAATTACAAAACAATTAATTCGTATTTAACAGAAGTACTTGCAGCGAACTTTTTATCTCCTTTTGATAAATAAAATACTTTAAATACAGCTATTTGTGTTCATTTGTTTCCTTAAAAGACATGTAATGTTTTTATTGTTGTCTGACACGATTTCTTCGTATGAATTGTTTCTTATTATATCCGAAATTAATTATATCAACACTGATGATAAACTACGTAAATGAATTATAGCTGCACACTTTATAGGTGTAAAAGGTAATGTTTAAACAACTACAAATCTTCTTTCTTTTATTACAAATTAACAGCAAATACCACAAACATTTGATAGGTTTAACTCCTCTCACAATTTCACTTTATTTCACAAAAGTTTTAATTTATATACTTATTCTTTATTATAATAAAAATCTGTCTAACGTACACTTTGTTCAATGTCGTGCAGTCACACATGTTAATTTCCGTCAGCTGTTAGCCGTTACGCTAACATTCAAATTCGACATGTGCGTCTGTTTATTTTAATATCCTGTTCCCTGGATTGACGCGACGATAATCCCCTAAGGGTTGATTAGTAAACCGTTTTATCTTTGATTAAACCAATTAGAGGTTCGTCCCCTATTCTATTAAGCTAGGTATCGTTAGAGACAGTGACATTATCTTTACATTTAACATAATAATTTGCTTTTGACTTCGTAACACCATACCATAAAGAATATAATGCAATGATATTTCTTTCCACCAACCCAGTACCAGTAGTACCAATTTCAGTGCCCACATGCTCTTTTTAGCAACTTATTTTGTTAATTTACCTCTATCTAGCATAATTATGATTCATTCTGTTTATCTAGTAAAACTGATAGTGAAACGATAGTAAAGATAACTCTTTCACTAAAATGATTATTAGAAATTATAATTAAAGAGATGGTGACACATAAAAATCCAGCGCCACGATTGGATTCAAGGCAACGGTTTTAGTCATATCATAATATGTGAGGTATAGGTTCATACATGAATAAGTATAATTGAAACTGACAACTGTTCACTGTACACTTTATAGTTCTCAACAGGCACCACCCTTTGCATGTTTCTCAACATTGTGATTATCCGACGAAAGCAAAGCGCTTTACAACCTGTATATTTTATTCATCGCCATGTCTTATTTATCATGGAAGGGTATTTTGATTGCGATGTTGTTGTGTTCATGTTTTTGGATATTTCTAAATTGTTTATGAGTTGTGTATTAAGATGATCTTTCGGGTCAAGGCCTTCGAGGTTATGAATTAAGTATCTCTGTGTGAGAAGGTATTATAAAATGCTAATTCAATACTGTGATTAAGTTGTTGTGAGTAAACTTCACAAATCCAATATCTCAAATATAATATTGTAAATAATTTTAATTAGATTATTAATTTAGGACTGGTCAATAAAGTCTTGTACAAATCTGAGCACATACTTATATACCTATACTAAACTCAAATCAAAGTGCCACAGAGACTGGTAGTTTTTAGTTTTTACCGTACAGTGTCGATTAGAATTTGACATAAATTCGAGTATGATGATTACTTCGATAATGTGTTTTAAAATAATAATTATTTTTTTATCTTGATCTAGAAACTGTTAAGCAGTATTTAACGCGATATTTCAATTAAAATTTAATCAAAAATTGTTATTGAATTGTTTTAGTAGCATTCTATTATCTATCTAGACATTTCCAATATCACAAACTTTGTCAAACAAAGTCTTTGTTAGCTATATTCCACATACTCTATAGGCTATTCACACAGGTGGAATTCTGTAGTGTCCAATTCGATCAATATTGTTCCACCCAAGCGTATCTTCCAATTGTTATTTTCGAATTTTATATTGTGGCTCTTAGAGAGGACGTTTTGCAGCGGAGGTCGGAGAGAGGTCGAGCATGAGTCATCGCAAACCGGATTTACCGCAGCAACCAGACTTCGATTTTGATATTGGCTTCGTTAACGTACCCCGTTAGAAGAATATTAAAGTCATACGCCGTAATGGGCTTTGAATTAACCTCCTTTGATACCTTTATCGGTCTCTGATTGGAGTGATTAGTTCTACTCAGGGATAAATGCAGTGTAATATAATTTTATTACTTTAGAAAAGTTTCTGTCACAAGTTCTCGCTTGGCGGTTGATAGGTAACCGTATTGTTTTATGTAGAAAGCTGGAAATTCAATTCGACTAATATTCGCTTCAATAGTATCGTCATCGGCAATCATTTGCATAGTGGTACCTGTAGGATTATAAGGTGTATTGAAGAAATATGGCGTAAAATTTTCTGCTTCAGGTGTCTCGTCCACACCCCTTACAAATTTGTATGTGTCTTTTATAATATTGTTATAAATTATAATGCGATATCTTAATGTAGCCTACTTTACAATGTCATTGAAAACTTAAGTCATAACGTTATTTGTACCGGCCGCCCTGAAGATAAGACGAGATTAGATTAAGCCATAAATGAATACAAACTTACCTACTTTCTAGCGTCGCCGTGAATTGGACGTTAATTTACAATATTTAACATTGCCAACATTGCTAACAATTTCGTTATTACAAATGAAATCCACTATTCATAACAAAAATGAATCGTGTAGTCCATTTATTACTAAGATTAAATTCGATACGATTATTATCGGTTCTACAAATATGTACATTTCGATAATATGTATTTATGTTTGAGATTGTTTCAACTTTGCAAACATATTAAATCAACAGCTTTACTTACGAAAGCATGTACATTGTACGCGCATTGAAATTGTATTGTTTATCAATTTATCGTAAATCGATAAAGTTAATGATAACTTACATTACGAGACACAGTTTTGAATAATTCAGTTGACAATATTTATCGGTTCAACAATTGAACGATCTTGGCTGATTTACTTCATTATGTGCGTTTTACTTACCGTTTTCAAGTAGAACAATTCATCGCGTTTTTATTTCGAATGCTTCGTATGCATATCTTGTGCAATTTAGTACTAATAGTGTTCTGATCTGTTGTTTGCAGTTTTTGTCTTCATTCCTTTTATATTGTTATCTGCAGAGATCTCGATATCGTTTGCTTCTCATGCAATTTCGTTTATAACGTTGCTTTACTTAATACAGTTATTGTCTATACGGAATGGTGTTACTGAGACCGCAAACGATTCATTTCCAGCATTGCGGTTTGTAATGCTTCAGAGTTTAGTAGATGCAGCCATTAGTATGCCCTGTCACGTTCGATGGTTCGATGTTGTTCTGATTTGGCACCACGGGACATTGGCCTTACCTTATTTGTAGAGAACTTGAATGTAATTTGATTTTAACAAGCAATGGGAGTATCTGAGGATTAACTAGTGCAACTTCTTTTCATAACTCTCCTCAGTTTCGGGTTAAAAATCTAAATATCTGTAAATAACACAATTATAAGAATTTTTAATGTAACATAGTAAACATATTGGCATAAAGAGAAATCTATTTGTTTCTAAAAAATTAACAAGACCCTCTTGCGTCCAAGAAATGTGCCTCTAGTTCCAACACTTGTTCGAAAAATGAATAATAACAACCTGCAAATGCTCTCCGACTTACGTTTTCTAGAATTAAGTGGCAATGGGTCGCGCAACCTCGATGTGAAACAAGTTATTATGTAATCTCATTGTAAATAGTTCTCATAAGTGTCTGACTTATACGGCAGTTGGACATACTTTGAGCTGTGATCATGGAGCACGTGTGGCCACTATTATACCTTTTAAATGGCAATTACGTCTTCTATAGGAAACCTTTTTACAATAGGATTCCTCAAATGCTGACCTTTATGTGTTAGTCAGGCTTATGTTATTAAACTTTGATATTAGTTTACCACCTCCGCCTTGAATAGTTTGGTCATATTGCGGTATACCAATAATAATGCATTAAAAATAAGCCGTTTAACATGAAAAAATATATATTTAAAACAGGATCGTCAATTATCTTCTTAACTAAGCTATAAGACACTTGGATTCAATTGTTCTAGTGAAACATAACACTAGCTTTGACGAATTATGACAAATGTGCTCTAATCTCATTAAGAATAAAACTGGCCATATTTTAGTGTTTACGGTATAAAGGATTACATAATACTTGGCTTTGACACAAACAAGGTCGTTTTCATTATTAATGTACCTCAAGATATAAGTGTTAAATGTATTGTCGTGACTAATGATATGGATGTTACACGAATGTGCGATTGTGTTATATTCTGTTGTGTGACTACACATTTGTTATGCCTGGAAACTGTGAATTTTCTCTTTCTGTAATTTACATGTTATTTGTGAAGGTTTTAGTCCGACGTGGGTTATCTTTTTTATAAAATGGTTAGATGTGAAAATGTGAATGAATATCGTAGCGCATGGAAACAAATTCTACTAAGACTTGCTTAAAAATGTTTCCTCTTTATTCGCTTCAAGGATTAAGACAGGCAATTATATGTGACTTTAGTCAGCGATTGTGTACTGCAATATTAATAATTGTTACAGACTTAACATATGGACATTGGACAATGGTTTAATTTTACTGAGGCTTGAATATATTTGCATGAGTTGTACTATGACGTCATCTCGCGTCCTGGGGACGACTGCGAAGGATAATCATTTGACTCAAGGCCACCAACGGTCCTTTGCCTTATCACTGTGACACATGTTCATATAGTTTTCCTGTAGTTAAAATTTTATTTTTAAGTGTGTCAAATACGAATTCAATTTAAAATATCCCACTGTCGTTACGTTTGTTAATGCTATTGTTTTAATTTAATTGTTAAAGAATGCTTTTATTAATATTTAAAGTAAAGTGTGTATGATACACAGCGAAGTGAAGAACAAATTTAGTTTGGTCTGCTGGTAAAATGGTTATAAATATTATCATTAATGTCAATGACAATTATTGCTAATGAATTATTTTTTGTTACAGGTAATAAAAATATGATTGCAAATAACATCAGTGTCATCATTACGTAAGTTGAGTTAGATGATTTTGAATAAATTAGCAGGAATTTAGATGTGACCGAGACATCACCAGACGTGTTGAGCAAATACGCTTTTAAAGTACTAAAATATCGATTACTTCATATTATTGTTTTGTATTCATCTGCAATTAAATACTTATGTTATCATCAAGTAAAATGTAAGTATCTTAGTCAGAATATAAAACAGCGAATTCTGTTGTGGCCATCAAATCTTATTTATAGGTACATCATCATAAAAATATTTTTTGATAATAGGAGTGAGATAAATTGCCATAACTCTTAGCACTTCTACACTTAGCAGTAAAATCTGTGGCATATACAAAGGATAGACCATTCAATAACCGCTCACTTAACATAGCGTCTTCCTTACTACTTTCGAAGTGTTCTGTTGCCGCAAAATCTTCTTTAAAAGTCGCACTGAAAACTTTACTTTCTTCCACATAATGTCGTGTTTTATTTTAATGCTCGTTAATCGCCATTTTCTTATTATCGTTTGTTTGTTGCGCATGCAGTTAATATGTCCCATTACTGGTATCAAGTGTTGAACATCAACAGCTCTTGTATGTAATTACTTTCAGCTTTTACTCCAAATTACACCAAATTCACTTTAACTACAAACAATTTGTGATTAGACATGCGTGTTTACGTTTTCTATTTAGTAAGCTGTTTCTCTTTTGTGCCTACCGAGAGGAATTGCTTTGCGAGGCTATTTCTTAAATGACCCTTTCACGCTAAATTCATCTTGGATTAGTCTAATTGCATTTCCAACCAAATATTTATACTCAGAAAAAGTAACTATCGACAAAGCAACAGTTATTATCGTTATTGCTGTTTTTACTTTTCCATTTCAACTAAATTGAGCAACTATTCATAAAATTGATAATCACTATTAAATGATGGTGATAAAACCATAATTTTTATTAATAATTGTCAATAATTGTTCTCAGGCTCTTTAATTTTTATTAAATGGTCCTTTTTATACATTTTTATGAAAAAGAGTGTAACTTTCTTTTCCTAATATAGAGTATGGGTTGCCATAGGACATTTAATGAGCAATTGTTGTCCAATTAGACATAGATAGTATAGAATATAGTCATATGTATTGCTACAAACATCTGCCTATTTTATCTTCATCCCCACATACTTGTTGTCGATTAAAATCACCATTAGCGTAATTATGAGAGTCGCGGCGTTTCCAACAACGGCGACGATTATACGATACTCGGAAATAGTGGAAAAATTAACGGAATTGCTGGTATATGTTTTATTTTTAGTTTCATTGTTTAGTTTTATGGCTGCGGTAAATTTCATATTATTACCACTGAGCTGTAAATCGTGTAGCGAAGAGACAGTTGCTAACTTTTAATAGCGAGTGTATAATTGGTTGGTTAAGCCATTACGAATGAAATTGCTACTCTCACACATAACTTCGTCGAAGCTTTCTTTCGTATTATTGCATATTTATTTGTTACTTGTTTTCTTAACTCGATCAAGTTTGATCATTTATGGCAAAATTACGACGTAATACGCAATTTTATTTAAAACAAGTTCATGTATAGCTACCTACCACCATGCGTTTTTTATAAAACATTTAAAAGTACAAAGTACGTGGTAACTTTGTGTAACCGGACTTGGTTATCTTAATAAAATATCGAAGACATCTATCTAGAAGTTACATCAAGCCATTTGCATGTTTGATGATCAACTACAAGCAAGGTCTGATGAGTTGATTATATTAATTTAATCTTGAGACGCGTGTCTTCGACAATATACAGCAATTTACTGGCAAGCACCATCTAAGGACATCTCTAGTTTCTTCACTAGATTATACCGATGAAAACAATTTAATGATGTCCACAATTACGTGAAATTAATTCTGCCATAGGAACATAAAATGTCTAGAGGAGCTACTCGTGTGTGAGTAAAATAAATTAATTTTTAATCGTTCCGAGGCAGATAATAGTATTAAAGTACTGATAAATAGTAAATTGTAATACAAATTAACGCGATAGTGAGTGAACATTGGAAACTTTTTATTTTATGTAATTCGCGATAGCAACTGGCCAACGACATTGCGTTTGTGCATTTATTTTTACGAGGTCACGAGTCCTTGTTCATAGAATTTTGAACAGTTTACAAACTATCACTTTTGTTGTTCTTTGCACTTAACCTATATCATGTTGTGTGCAATGAAACATGTCTTCAATTCTATTTATTGTTAAATCTTAATAAGAAATACGTGACCAATATGTGCCAGCAGTTGTTTCTCCAGATGAATTGATAAATTTGTAAGCCCAGGAAAAAATATAGATTTATCAACCATTCCTCCGAGCTAGTTTGATTCATGTAATACTATAAGCTACGTAACAGCATTAACTACTGGAAAATATCAAACAGTTTTCAAGCAAATGATTTTTTGTTACAATATATCAATTGATGGCAAGGCCGTGATGTCATTGTCATCACAAGCATGAAGGTACGCTGAGATCATCACAATATATTATTAGCGGGAATATTATCAAGTAAACAATGTAAGGCCAGCTGCAGGATATTATGAGTAACTTATTCACATGTGCGTCATAAGTTTTTAGAATATTTAATTCCGAGATTTTTATTTTAAAATAGCTGTGTCGTATTCCTTTTGAAAAGTAAAATTGGGAATTTTTGAGCTAGTTTCCCGTGGGAATGGAACTTCATAGTTACTTAGTTGATCTCCATTCTGATTTGATAAATCTTGACTGTGTTTTTTTATGATCTAGATTCTAGGGTTTAACACACAATAATATGACGTCACACCATTCTTCATACTATTATTTCCCATCCACGGGCATGAAAAAACTCTGTGAAATTTATGGTTATTCTTAGGAATTCCGTGATATTGAAAATAAATGTTATTTAGTGTCTAAGCAGTAGGTACTTAACGTTTTTCTTCCACTTGTGTCTTCCATACGCAACATGATATCTGACTTAATTAACCTGTCTAGATACAACATAATTGTAGGTTCTTTATTACGTTGAAAGAACTATCTCAATCTATTTCAACTTCAGCCGTTATGGAGGAGGAGTTAAAGGAATTTATTAATTCCTCCTTTTAATTGATCACTGGCGATTAAACCTACAAGTTTCGTTTCTTTTTTCCGATTAATCTCGTTCCTTTTAGACTTTATAAATTTACTTTTTGCTATATATCAGATCCAATTGATTGATAATATGAAGTTGTGTTTAAACACAAAACACGCATACTATGTTCCAATACCAAAATCCTTAAATTCGTAATTTTATTCTAAGTGAATTGAAGACGACCGAGAAAAGGTTCGATATTAATTTGAAAACAAAGCTTCCAACACGTGCTCCAACCAATTATGCTGAATGCAGAGTTGCCCGCAATCTCCATCTCATTGTAATTAATAATGATGTCCGAAGAACTGTCGCACTCATTCATTTATTATGGAGCAGCGATGTCATTATGTCTGTATGCAACTAGATACATGGTAATTGTGTTGACAGGCGGACACCGGATAACATCTGATTGCGCGCCGCGCCTTCACATTTCCGGGCAAACGTTTTTGTTGCCCAAAATGTAGGTAAGATAATATTAGGGGCGTGCTCGTGAAATGCGCCATATATGGCTTGGAAGAAATGTATTCCAAATGTGGGAAGATAGCAAAATTCCCGATAAAGTAAGCGAAGAAAGAAGAAAGAATCGAGGTCACCAATTCTGGTGGTCTTCATTAAAATTAATCAATGGTTTTGTTACTAGGCATGGTCTTAGTAACCGTGTATGTACGTAATATTTTACGTAAATTATGGTGACGACAGTGGCTGTATAAGATTACAAAAAGTTGAAGAGGAAAGTCCTTGAGTTACAGTCTCACATAATGTGCCAATAGATCATCTTCTAAAATATTACCTACTCATTAATTATTTCATACTTCCTTATTATTAAATACTGACTAACTCTTTATGCTATTTTATTACTTGCAATGATTACTTCATATTTTAAGTTTTGTCTTGACTACACAGCTCCCATATTACGCACAAATTAAAAATTTCCATAACTAGTAATCATTTGTTATGGTTTGCCTTTATAAGGAACTTTTTTATTGGACAGTCGCGTAAATGATCGCATTGCCTGATGTAAGGTAATATAGCATGGCTTTTCATTAAACACTTATGTC
This sequence comes from Colias nastes, assembly GCA_907164665.1. Classification (NCBI taxonomy): domain Eukaryota; kingdom Metazoa; phylum Arthropoda; class Insecta; order Lepidoptera; family Pieridae; genus Colias; species Colias nastes. The sequence continues at coordinate 3,595 of CAJQZM010040738.1, read as the reverse complement.
ATTATAATTATAAGCAAATATTTGTTATACAATTATCATTGCTCACCAAAGCCATAATCGTTTGTAGTGCTCATAAAGGAGCAGTTGAATAAATTTAGGTGTAATTTAAGTCGTTTAAACATTCGGTGCTTAATTGTGGAAAAATCTTAAGTATGCATGTCTTTTTTTTTGTATTCGAAAACGAGTTGGTTACCAGATGGCAAAAACCGCCAAATAACATGATTCACTACGTTTATTTGCCAATCTTAATATGGATACTGTTTAGTCTAGTATATGTATAGTTAAACAGACGTTGAAGATGCGTCTTCATAGAACTCCATGGAATATAATTTCTGTTGTGATCAAAATCTACTGAAAAAGGTACTACTATTGCAAGAATAATCCAAATGTCGCCTATGCTCAATGAACGGCTCCCTGCAACAGAACTTTATGTAATCAGTCAAACAAATTGGCCAAGACTGGCCCAGCTGGGGATGTCATAACATCAGACAATACTTCAAAGCGCCAGTGAGAGTGGCGGACAATCGTAAATCCGTCGGCGGCATCAGACAACGCGGAAGCGTTTGGTGCAATGCGGACAATTTAGTTTCACTTTGACCGAGCCACGATCACGCGATACTTTCTGTTGTTTTCTTTTAATTCACGTCTTTAGAATGACTATGACGAGGTTTATAATAAATCAGGCAATGGATTAAGTGATAGTATCTGTGACGTGAAATGAAGGAGTATGTATGATGTGTGTTTATGCTAGAGCGCGATATTCTGATATTGCCTGATGTTTTTTTTCATTATTTTTTTTAAGGGACAGATTTTAGTTTTGAACCATGTTTCCAGTGTTTTATAACATTAATTCAAATTTCTCTGTTCTGGTTAATTTATCAGTTAACATAGAATGTGTATAATTTATGTCTAACATTAAAAAAGTAGTTAAGGGGTTTTTATTGTTCAGTATTTATAGTAGGTAGGTAATAATGTGAACTGTTTCCAAGCCGTTATAAGTTACTAGTTAAATCAACTATTTTATCAAATCACTCCATCTTATGCGGGCTTCCGCTGTTAAATATTGTTTTACAACTTGTAGGAAATGCCCGTTCACTATGATAAATCTATTGAGTCGTTATATTTCATAAACTATCTTGTTGTATTTATAGTTTGTACAGCTACAGCTCGATCATTTATCTTCCCTTGAGCGTATATTCCAAGTAAAGTATGGTAGCAACTGTTATTATATCAATAACGAAATAATTCATAGCTATATATACATAATATAAAGTACAGTCAAATAGCGACTTCACGTTTACGACTTTTTAGGAAATAAAAGTAGAAGTAACGCACGCACCAAATGTATAGTTTTCTTTTGTAGTGCATAAACTTTACATACATTTAAATAAGCTGCTTGTTTCTAACAGGGTTTTAGAAAGTTTTTAAGAAACTGTCAATTCACTCGAGCTACTTTTGAAATCCTAAAAACGACAGCTGCATAAATCTTTCTAATGGTCTAAGATCCGAACATAAGGCGAAATTCAACGGCGTGATAATAGAATGAGACCAATTTTATAATTAATTTAGTCTATTAAAAAATGTATTAAAAATGGGTTGACTGGGAAAATTCTGGACAGGACATTTTTAATGAATTAAATTTTTTTTATTTATTTTTTTTTTATTAATTGCAGTTTCGAGATAATAAAACAATTTTGTAATAAAACAGTGCTGACATAATTTTTTTTTCATCATCCTATCAAGTGAAAGTAACTGGTACCGACATACCTGTTTATACCTGCCAACCTAGCCGTTTGTCCCGGTAAATATTAGAAAAAGACTATGACTGCACATTCTGGAGGTTTCATACTTTAAGTCTATTATATTTTTTTTTTATTATCTTGATACTGCAATTAATAAAAAAAAAATGTTTTTTTTTTAATTCATTAAAAATGTCCTGTCCAGGATTTTCCCAGTCAACTCATTTTTAATACATTTTTTAATAGACTAAATTAATTATAAAATTGGTCTCATTCTATTATCACGCCGTTGAATTTCGCCTTATGTTCGGATCTTAGACCATAACGTTATAACTCATAACGTTGAATACTCAGTTCCACACAATTAACTCTTAACTCTAATAAATATATTTAAAATAAAATGCACAAATATGATTTTTCATTTAATATGTATTAAACTTATTATCCGCCTCAGTTTTAACTCGTAAGTAAAGTTTTTAGCACCTGCTAATTAAGACAAGCCAATCGTTCCATTTTCCGGTAATTACCTTGATAATTTCAGTCAATTTAAATTCTCAATCATAATTTGTATAGTCAATGATTGTTTTCGTCACACAAGGTTTGTTCCTCAGTGAAATCTTCAGTGCCAATTCTATTGCACAGTTATTAAGCACAGCTTTCATCGACCGCCGCTCATAATCATCGTTTTGTCTAGCCTCGATCGGATTGCAGAACGGTAGAAATTCATCGTAAGGCAAGACGGGTTGGATGTAATTAGAGAGGTCTGTACTTTCACGGTCGTGGTCGGCCCTGGTCAAGTTTCACTGTCGCGGGTCGCTGCACCTCTCAAGTGTTGACGTCTTGTACGAATCTTCAAATGTAACTGTCAAGCTGGAAGGCCGGTAGATTTCCTACACACATATATAAAGGGAATCGTTAAATGGAACCTGTCCATTTAATGATCCATTTGAAATCAAAGCATATTTTATTGAAGGGTTAAAAAGTAAAAATACAATTTAATGGTCTGTTAAAGCTTCGATGTTGCAATAATAGTTTTCGTAACACCAACGTCTGCCGCTAGTGTCTGATTGTTGACAAATTGCGAGATAAGTCGTTGCGCGTGGCGCCGTGACGGGCTCTCTAGTTTTTCACAAGTATCTGTAAAAATGGATCGACTCGCGATGTGCGGGAGACGTATGTGCCGCTTTCGTTTTCACGAAACTAAAAGTGCCTGTATGTTCGGGTGGTGTCGTTGACTTGGATGTTTGTTTGCCACGCCTGGTTGCTTCTGTGCCGTACTATCTCATCCTATCGTGTAAAGCCGCAATGCTGTAATTTGGCGTCAAGATTTATATCGTTTTTAGCCCGTCCACGTCGTAGCGATCCGCATCGTTACTTCCTCGTCTTGGCACGACATCGACATTATCCGCGAACACTTTATTCGCGTTTATTTCTCTATGATTTATGGCATTTTCTTTATGAAAATTTAAAACGTAATAAAGCATAGATTATCGGTAAATTGAATTAATACATCGTATATTTAAAACATTAAGCAAAATTATGCGCAATGGTGATATTGCGTTCAATATTTATGGAATACCGCAATCTATTTGAATTTTCTAAAGTATCGATGGCTTCTAGGTCTCGCTTATCTAGCATTTCATGAAAGTAAGTAGTACTCTATATTCCATAGAGCGTATACATTTATAAATAGATACGTTTGCTGAACATGTATTTATTGAAATCCAATTAAAGGGCAATGGACGTAACTGTCTTCAGACTGGCAAGTGTCTCTACATGATAACACGAGGAAATGAAAGTGATTTTTGTTAGGGATGTAACGATACATGATTTTGCCGATACGATACCGATACCGA
>CAJQZM010040737.1:0-20102 GCA_907164665.1 Colias nastes | reverse complement strand
TATTAATAATTATTATATAAGATAATTTTCTGGCCGGATATAACGAAACTCTATAAAAACTAATACTCAATTTAAATCAATTAGAAATAATGAAAATGTGACCAAAATTTTTAAGCGCAAATATCTGTTATGAATATATTAGAATTATTGATTTTATTGGTGTTCTCTATCGGTTACCTTCCTATATACACAATGACTTATCAAAAAAAAATTATGACTAATTAGGTTTTCAGTAGGTATATGTGTAGGTACATAAGTTGTAAATACACAGAGATTTAAAACAGTTTCATATTCATACTTATTTACGCAAATGTAAACATAATTTAAAATGTATTATTATGATCCTGTATAAATTTAATAAGCATTCATTATCATAATGACAATGTTGGAGAAAAATCTCGAAAATGCTTTCAGAATGAGCAGTTAAATACACATTAGTATAAAAAATGTTTTTTCCGCACACAATGACACATTTGTATTTTATCACAATATATTCAGGAAGGGCTATTTTAAAATGTGTTATAAATGACTATAATTTACTTTGAACAATTTATCTTGGAAAAACATTCACAAGCTTTATGCCGCAGTTTTACTTCTGCGACTGAAATTCTTTTTATCCGAGTATTATTTATCGTTTTGAATAAATTATAGAGATGTTATTCTTTAGGATGTATTTTTTTTGATGTTTTCGAACACATACAGAAAGATAGAGTGTTGTTGAATGACAGGCGAGGATGGGGCCCAGCTCCTCGTGACTGGCTTACTGCGTATAGACACGGACCACCGTTTATAAAAATAAGACATTAATATAAATTGGAAATAATGAAAATTTAAATAAATAACATTATTATCTTCATGGTCATGTGGTCATATTATGGAAAATACCACAAGTTGTTTGTATGGAACAATTTAATATTTGAACGTCACATTATTATAATTTACACAGGTATATTTCCATTTGGAACAATATCTCCGATTTATAAAGGATAATAATATGTAGGTAATCTCTATCATTGTTACATGTATTTTTTTAATTTAACGGTGCATGTTAAAGTCTTTTAGTGTAAGGCGTAGAGCATTATTTGTGTTTCAATGTTCTAATACTGAACACTGAATGCGAGTTTTCGTTTCGTTCTAAAAGATCACGAAAGAATGCTCTTGCTCTAAAAATAAATAAAATAATAAATAAATAAGCTTTATTAATCCATAAGATACAGTTACAGTTTAGTTAGTTGATTACAGCTTTAGTTTCAGTTTAAGTACACTATTAGAGAAAAAAAAATTTGATTAGATTAGTTATGGACCCCGTACGGGTAAAAGCCTCCCCCAAAGAATGCCACTTGTCCCTGTCTTGGGCTGAGTTCAGCCAATTTCTGCCAGCAACTGCTAGGTACTATTTTATCAGCCCATCTGGCCTTTGGTCTAACTCTATGTTATGTTACGATTCTAATATTAATTCGCTTTTTCACACAAAAGCTTACTTATTCAAGTGATTGTATTTATATCATGCGACGCTAACTGTTTTCTTGGAGAAATTATTCCGCAAGAAAATCAAACATAATCTAAATATGTTAATCCAGAACGAAAAACAGACATAAATAATCGATAAATTTAACATGTACCGCATTCATCTTCTATTCTAATCAGTCCGCAAAGAAAACAATAATTCGTTTCTCATTATATCAAGTCTGTTCTTGGAGTAATGAGTGTAAGTAGGCACGTTTATTTCACAGCACTGAGGGCCACTCTTTGCATTTCATTCAAGAAACTTTTAATTACCCACCTTTGCGCAATTCATGCGAGCTCTTTCATATTTACTGTGAACTGTAGGTATAGACATATAGATGTATCTGTATCTCACGGCTTCTGAACTCGTATGTTTATTAAGAATAATGACCATTTATTTATGCTGTAAGTTTGAAAACTGGTAAATGTTTTGAAAGAAAAAATGTTAAAGCCTGATTCCCACGGCATGTTTGCTTCACAAATCCGACCGCGCCACACCACACCACATGCCGTGGGAATCGGCGCGCTTGTGGTCGTTTGCCGACGCCCGTGCTATCCATCGGAAGTCGGTAAGATCAAAGGTGCGCGCTTGGCGCGGTGCGACGGCGTTGGTCGACGTCCGTCGGGGCTTGCCGTCTGTAGCGCGTCATTGTTCGGAACCGTACGATAATTATCGTACAAATACGATAATTTTGTGCCTACGTACGATGTACGATAGCATCTACGATAATTTTGTGCCTACGTAGCTGATGGAGTGGACGAACGAACTTATTTTCGAGTTTTTAACTCTGTACGAAAATGAACCAGCTCTATGGAATTGTTCAAAACCTCAATATAAAAATAGAAATGATGTTAATGATGCCTGGTTACGAATAAAAACCCACTTAACACATGGAAATATACCTATCGTTGAATTAAAAAAAAAAGAAAATTTATTAGGTATTAGTAGGAATGACCGTCCACCGTGCTCGCCAGTGCTTGCCATACGCACACATGCCGTGGGAACGCTCAGCTCAAATCGCGACGGATGGCGACAAGCGCTTGTCGTCTGCCAATGCTTGTGAAGCAAACATGCCGTGGGAATCCACCTTAACTTTGAATAAGTTATGCGTGTTTTGATGTTAGTGATGTTTAATCAGTTCTCATATAACTCCAACTTAATAACAGTATATAATGTAATTAATGTAATCTATATTAGTAACATAGGATTATTTTAAGAAGTCTTTTTTAAGTACCTACATATTGAATGTCCAACAGTTTTCCATCAGTTCTAAATGCAAGCTGTATTGCTCAATAGTTGAAATGAAACTTCATTTCTAATCGATTCTTGATTACTTCTTTCGGTCCAGTATATTTTTAAAAGAAACATCAGATATTTGCAGTCGTATAACATTCATAAAATAACAAAGCAAGGAAAGTAATTATTTTCTGACGGAAAGAATTTTCAATTACCGAATATTAAATTTCATGAATGGATAAAATTAATAGCGAAAGAGCTTGTAATAATTTAAGAATATGGCCAAAGTTAAAGTTTGTTTGCGTAGGTAATTGGATAGGCTGGTGGTTAGGCAGCGTACATACAGGGCGAGTAGTTTCGCGAATCAATTGCAACAAAAAGGAGCTCGGTCTGTGTAGACGTGACGTTGCGGCCGAGGAAAATGTCAGCACATGCGTTTTCCTCGGCCAAACCATGTATGACAGGCTGCTCGCTCTGTGGGCACCCGCCTGTTATTCAATATTCAAAATATTCTAGTAGAAGAGAGGTAGTGACAGTCACGGCTTAAGAATTTAAGCAAGTTTTTAGACTTAGGATCCTAACTCCTAAGCTGGTGAAAGTTTATTAAGTTCTCAATACATAATGGATAACAACTAATAGGGTCTTTTGGAGTTTTGGGTCAGTTTAGTAATTAGGGCACAAATGGAGCTCTTATATTATCTTGCAAGAATATCATCTTTCATTTATATTTACTACAAATGCTATCTACTGTAATGTATATTGTGATAGATATTTAATGCAATTACAAATACTTATTCACTTTTAGTAAGCTATTTATAACTTGTGAATTATTATTTTAAAGGTATGATATATATGGCCAGGTTAGGGGCGGTGCATTATCATTTATCACAACCACGACCGTTCCAGGAGTAATAGGTGTGGAAGGCGTATTCCATTTCTGCCTAACCTGCAGACCGTGTAAGTATTCCAATCTCCAACGTTTCCAAAACGACTGAACTAACTTGTCCAGTAGCGAATGCCTATCAAGTAAACTGACGTGATCAGATTTGACTTGCGGCGCGGGTAATGATAATAAAGACGCGGTAATTAAAATAACAAGAAACAAATGTGTTATAATATTCATATATTGAATATGACAACTAATGCCGACAAGGTAAGATAATATTAAACGATATTTAATATCTAGATTTTCGAAGTTATCGGTGCTTTCTTATGTATCAAACTTAAATTGCTCGCTCAGTGTGAACGCGCCCTAAAACTCAAAATATGTTGGTTTACGGGTCACACTTTTGGGGCTTAAATACTCATTCAGTATCTTTCATCACCGTTTTCTTTGATAATATAATCTTAATTTAATTTTCATGTCATAGTGTTTCTATCCTATTTATAAATTTTGCTAGTTATGAATAGGCAATTGTAAACAGAATCGAACATCGCAGGAACTACATGTATATATTATTAGAATTGCTAGACAACGCCCTTATTTATTTGTGTCTAATGAAACAATAAGTGAAATATTTCAAACTGGAAAAAAGAAGTTCTAATTTACATTTTTTCAAAAATTATATGCCAAAAAGACTTTTAATTATAAATTAATTCGACTGGTAAACAACGCTTTAATCCATCCATTACCAAAATTACATAACATTAGCAAAGATTAAAACACCATCCCAAATGATTTTGTCCAATCAATTTATATTACAATCCCGTTAATCTTCACGAAAGCACTCAAAAAACCGTTAAACTTTCATTAACGATTCTATCCGTTTCGCGAACAATGAAAATTGTCACGTTGGAAAGAAAAATCCTCTTTGACGTTGATGTACGACCAATAATGGGCTTTAGATCGCTCTGAACTCCTTTTTGAGTAAACAAAGGCACTATTTCAATCCTTTTAGAGCAATTCATTCGGTTACCGTTTCATTCGGATGGTAAGTTGTGAAATGACAGTTCGTTGTAAATTCGTTGCCGCCATCTTGTCGACTTTTTGTTTATTGTCTGTGGACCTCTGTCCTGTCTGAATGATAGCATAATCTGTGGTGTCTGAAAAATATTTCATGAATATTTTACATGCTAGGTAGGTTATATGCTGCGTCGGTTTTCATACATTTTGTAAAATATAAGAAAATTAATAACCATGTGACGGTTACATTGCTTCTTAAAAGTTTAGTAATATACATTTGAACGGTTTTTAGATCTTATTTATGTCAACCGTGTATTACCAAAGAAATGATAATGGAATAAATGTTTTGTAAGCAAAATGCCAATAACACATACTTACCTACTATTCAACTAAGTATATAATAATATCACAAAGACGAATTATATATAAATAGGTACAATATATTACATATTGCAAAAATAGAGATTATATGAGAAACTTTCATCTAATAAAAGAAAGTCGGTCCTTTCACTCATATGTGATATTTTCCAGACAATCATGTCCGACCTTGAAGAAAATGTAATGCAATAAAGAATCTATTTTTATTACATACGTATTCATATATGTACCCACTTTTATAAAATAAGGCTCTCTCTGTGATATAAAAGTACAATAATTGTGCTTTCTCAAGGTTTTTTTTTCAATTTTATTTAGGTAGGTAAGTAAATGTTTTGTCAATACCGAAGTACATGTATAACATATTATGTTTAGTAATTTTATCTTATACTTAAATCGATTATAATTGTCCTTTAAGTTTCCAAAGACCCTTTATCATAGACAAAATGCATGATATATTAAAATTAGGCAAACAAATTCCTTAGTAAGTCCTGATATTCGCGTATAGAAAGCCAAGAATATACCGCTGTATTTAAATACTGTTAGTATGAGTTTTCACTAAAAATCTCGAGGAAACTTGTTATTGTATTTGAATGACTTGTAGTTTGGATAATGAAAACGGGTGCTGTACAAAAAATCCTTGAATGGGGTCACTAATCTATCAGGATAAATGAAAATGAATCGCCAAATATGTTGCTAGGCGAAAACGTCAGAAATCCCAATTCTACTTTGAATATTTACTGTAATCCGAATACGAAATTTATTTTTAGAAATGTTTGATTGAAGAATAAAAAAACGTTCCCTTTAACAGCATGAAATCCATTTATTATAAATATAATCTATTTTTCTTTTTGCTGTTTATTTAAAATTCTTTTAATTCCATAAGTTCAAAAGTGCCGCATCCAACATGTTATTTAGATTAACAAACCTCTTTGTAACCTTTCCTGTTTTAAAACGAACCCTACGGTGAACCTTTTCTCTTTTACTTCGACGACCTTAGGGCATCATAAAGATTCATAGCCAACCAAAACAGCAGTCAACGACCGGCTTACGTAAGCTTTTATGCGCTTTGGCCCTATGAGGTGCTTTTGATACTCATATACGTAACTAATACGAAGTATTTGTAGCTATGGGCAACGTGAATGCGTAATGTTTTATGGTTTGAATGAATTTTTGTTGGATTTCATTTACTTTTATTTTGGATTTGTGTAGAGCGCGATTTATATTTACCAGTAAATGTCTTAAGGTCTTTAGGTTGGAGTTTTAAGTGTGAACAAGGTTTTTTCAAATTTTGAAAAAGAGTGATATCAATCGGTAAAGATTATTAAACAATATGTTCTCTTTTAACAAAATTATGTGCAAAATTGTACAAAGATAGGTACAGCCTCGTGTTCATAAAAAAATATTATAAGAACACGTGTAAAAATCGATATTAACGTATTTGCAAATGTTTTTTGTTTATTTCCATATTCGTACGATTCTAAAGGATAACATAAAAACGCAAAAGCTCCATAATACGATATCTCTTGAATAGAAATGTTTTGATCTGTGTATTTAGAGAACACAAAAATAATACCAAAGCCTTTTCAATATGAAAGCGTCCAATTTTTTTTGAACAAACCTGGAAAATCTCTATTGCCTTCCCGTTATGTGCGATAAGGATATCTTTTCATATTTTTTTACTTTGTAACTTTGTATAGTATCTATTTCTGTATCTTACTTCTCTTGTTATTGTGTAGAGATTTTTTTTTTCATAAAATACGAATTACTTATAAATTTAATATGTACCTAATACTAGCTGCGCCGCGCGGTTGCACCCGCGGACGAGCCCTTGTTCTAAATCAAGATCTTATAATAATCGTATTGTGTTGATCGTTATAGTTTCCTAGTTCGACAAGTATATATTATTCCTCTATAAATCATTGATGCCTTGTGCTTTCAAAAAGTCCCGGGAAAAATTGATGATTTTTTTTAAAGTTAGCGTCACCCACAATGTAAATCAAATTTCGTTCATAAAATCTTATCATCTCACACATTACTTCAAATCGTGACTTGACCGAAGCCTCTAGAATATTCTAGATGTTATTAGTTGTGGAATATTCGATGATATTGATTATAACCGCACATTTGATATTCAGCCAGCCGCAGCTGGCTCGCGGGACCTATTTCCTATTCATGTGATTCGAACTTGCATTGTACAATATGAGTTTCGTGTTTTGCTATTGATTCTGACTGTGGTCTTTGATTTTGTCTGAATGTTTTGTATTTATAGAATTAAGAATTGGGGGCATTTTAATGTTTTAATGTTTTTTTAATTCTGCCAGTTGCAGTCGTACTAACGTAACTGCACGTAACTGTAAATTCCTTGCCTGAATTAACATAGGTTGGTACGCGTCGTTGTTTCTATTCATTGTTAAAAATAGATTTGACATGAAATAATTTTAAATCTGATGATAAATTAGGTTTCTCAGTTTTCTTTCTCTTATTTTCAGTTTCTAAGCTAATATACGATATGGTACTTAACGGAGTGTTTTTGTGGCCACTTTTTTCAAGCGTTTTTCGCCCGCCACTCGGCGACAACGCTCCAAGACGTCATAAAAGATTAATGAATTCTTTGTATAATTGTTCTTTATGCGGGTAAAACTAAGCTTGAATTTATCGGATTAAAATTGTAAGCGAGAAGGGGTTCTCGAGTAAAACTCCGGGTGTTTTAATTGTTATCGGAGCAATTTGAAGAGGTTGCAAAAAATTGTTGTGAAACTTTAAAACTGTAGTGCACGTAAATTATAGTGAGAGGAGTTTTAAAGCGATTTTTTTGGTACTTTTTGTTTTTGTACTCGATACGGATCAGTGGAAAGGATGGAATTTCTTATATTGTGATATTTCTTTTTAAATTGATATGCATAATTAGAGACTAAAATCTGTCTATTTAGAATTAATGATGAAGATATGCGTCGTATTGCTTTAATGATCTTTTTTCTCGTCGGTCCAATCAGTATTTTCCTATTTACAATATCCTAATCTCTATTTTTCAGATATCCGACTATCACTTTAGTGTCCTGTATTCAAATAAAGATAATTTTTTTTTATTATTTATTTTTTACAGAGTTCATAAAAAATGGTTACTATGTTAAAATTACGTTAAGTTAAATTTATTGGTAAACGAAATAAAAAATAGGTTGGTAACAGTTTTCCAAACCATTGTGGTGTGTAAAAAAAATATGAACGAAATACTCCTTTACTGAAAAGCACTAGCATTTTATTTAAAACTCCCATTCTTAACTCTTCCAAGCTTTTTGACATTCATATTTTCCATTTATCCTTATATAACGAGTATCTTAGTGCCGCTGTATTTCGTGAGTATACGCGCTATTTGTTCGCAACATAAAACTTTCTGGGAAACTTCTCTTGATAGATGACTGGGATTTTCTTACACATTCCGCAATATTTCCAAGTAAAACAGCAATTTGTATACAAAAGTGTATGAGCTTGTATCATAATTATTAGCGTTTCGATATCTTTTGGCCGGAATAGGGATTTGGTAAAGTATAACAGAGTATGGTGGTGGTCAACATAATCTCACTAAAATAACAATGTACTATAATAAAGTATATTGTTCTTATTCTTAGTACAAATGTGATGAGTAAGAAACTAATGCCAACTTATAGATAAAAATTCATTATATACAGGGTGTAATCGTTAAGTGTGCACAGGCGATTATTCCGTAACTATTACAGATATCAAAAAACTTTAAACTGATATCGAAAGTATTTAACCTAATGAGTAAAATGGCCATAATAATTTTTTAAAAATAAAACGAGAAATATCTAAAAAAATAACTTGAAACCCTCCCATACATTTAGTATGAGATACGAATATCCCATGTACATGGGTTGATCCAAAAGTAATGATAATCAATATTAAACAAGGTCATTACAGTTATAATAATTATGTAGTTCTCTAGATAGTCTTCTAACTAGAAAATATACTTCAATATTTTTTTTCCTAAACTTAAAAAAAAAAACTTTGACTTCATCCACAAAAACCCCTCCACGCGGCCATCACTTCGCTGTCGTCTTAAAATAATTTATTGCTAAGAAAGTGTTTCTTATGCCGAGGAAAGAGATAAAAGTAAATAGGAGCTAGATCTAAAAAAAAGGGTAGGTGTTCAAGCATTTGGAATGCCGATTTTTGAATGGCAGCCATCGCAACTGACGCTTTGTGATCTGGTGCGTTGTCTTGGTGAAACAGCGTTCAGGTCCGCAGTTTGCCATGTCTCTTTTCCTTACCAACCTACCGCAATCTTTTAATTTGGTCTGTTTAGTAAGAGCCCAATAAAGTGGCTACCTTTTTAAAATATTCCACCATAATTATTCCTTCAGCGTCCCAAAAAACTACCGCTTTAATCTAACCTACTGATTTTCACTTTGAATTTCTTCATCGTCACTTTGGAAGCTCGCATCCAGGACATTGATTGTTTTTTGGTTTCAGCATAAACATGGTGAACTCGGGTAACGTCCATGATCACAAAACGTGACAAAAAATTATCCTGATATCATTAAAAATTTAGAAATTTACCCTTACATGTCGAATCGTTGTTTCTTCTTTTCGTCGGGAAACATTCTGGCACGCACGGTTCACATTCAAATTAATGTAAATAATTGGAAACGTGGCCTGTTGATATGATTTTTTTGTGATTTCTTAGTGAATACATGAGCAAGCAAAAAACATTTATTTTATATTTTTATGTGCACAGGAAATACCCAATTATCATTACTTTTGGATCAACCTAGTACATTTAATATGAAAGATTTTAGCTTTTTCTTTCTTTTTTTGGTTTTCTGCTTTAATTACTTCGCAAATTTGAAGGGAAGTTCATTTAGAAACTGTAAATAGAGCTCCTCATTGTATTGCACAATGAGGACATCACTTCGAAAATCTGCTATGAATACAAAATGTATGGGAAATAAAATGTATGGGAGCGTTTAATGTAACATTTTTTGATATTTCGCGTTTTATTTTTAAAAATTTATTATGGCCATTTTACTCATAAGGTTAAGTACTTTCGATATCAGTTTAAAGTTTTTTGGTATCTGCAATAGTTACGGAATAATCGCTTGTGCACACTTAACGATTACACCCTGTATACGACTATTAGTGGTCTGCGTCTTGACCTCGCCGTTGGAGAATCTTGAAAAATAATATTAATTTAAAACACTTATGATAACGATCTATTTCAATAGGTAAATGGATTGCAATAGATCGCAAGGGAAGGATTAAAATCTGAATGAATGTCCTGATAACAATGCATTGTATATATGCCCCTTGCCGCTTTAAAAACCTTACTCCTTGAATCGCATTCTACCTATAAAAATAAAAATCAAGTCAAAATCCGTTACGTAGATGATAATTGATTTAATCATACATACGGAAAGGTTTTATACTATGTACTGAAATATATAATAGAATGTTCGATGAAATCCTTATACTGATGTATCTATTCTCATTCTTTACTTCATCCATTCAGTCTTTGGCATAAAACTTCTCCAATTTCCGTGAGCTTTGTAAGTTGTTTATTTGGATTCTTTAGCCAGTTGTAATTTCGTGTAATTCGTCTTCTGTAGGTATTTGTTTAATCTCATCCTATTATAAGGGTCTGATATTTGATTTTATTATTATTATTATTTTATTATATGTTGTATTGTATGTTAGACCCTCGTATATTAATACTTTTTTTCATACAAGAATTTATGTTACGTATTTTTTTAGATCGATTCCTTGCCACATATTAAAATAAAAGTTTAGTTAATGTATAATACCTACCGCTTTTCTTCTTATCCCATACTATTTTGGGATTCATTAGTTCTATACTATGATTGCTTCTTTAGCATTTACTCGCATTTGAGCTGCAATTCATACTAATAATATACGAAACTGACAATTTTATGGTATGATTTTTGAAGCCGGGAAAAGTTAGGAAGCTAGAGACTAATATAGGCTACATTATACTGTGATCAAATATATCATTACCGTGGGAATATTTTGTGATCATACGAGCCAAGCTTCTAGCAGCAAGCTAGTTAATGATAGCGTGTACTAGTGTACACACGTAAGAAGTGAAACTTCTTTATGACCTTAGTTTTCAAAAAATAATTAACTATATGCAACTTTACAGAAATACGTCGAATCACGCATTGTAGGGATAAGAAAAAGATGGCGCGTAACGGAAAAATGTCACGCGTAACGAAAAAATGTTACACTAAATTTTTTTCCAACCCCGATAAAGAAGTTTCACTTCAAAAATACAAAGCTTTTGAGTGAATAGCACGTAAATAATGTTTATCTAAGTTGTAGGTCAGCTCATTGTTGTAAAGGACGAGTATTGGTCTGGATTGGATAGCTCCTTCGTACTCGTAAATATCGGCTTGTCAACGTCCTGGGTTCGGGCCAAAGGAATAGCACGATTAAAGAAATATACGCGTTTCTTACTCTCGGAAGAAATTGGACGATTGTAAGGATCTTGTGTAAGACGTTATTTAGCTGTAGGAGCGTTTGTTACAATAACAAGAGATGTTTTGAGTAGATTTTCGAATTGGTTGTTCGTATATTTTTGGGCAAGTTTTATGCCTTTCTGATAAGTAAGTATTTTAATTTTAAATGTAGTAGATATGTATAATACAATGGTCTTTTTATTTAGTAATTTAATAGGATAACTGATTTGTGAGTTTTTTTAGCTTTGTATAAACTTAATTTAAATAGTGATAGTTACTTGAGATTTTGTCTTTCCTTTAGAATTTATACTTTCCATACTCTAACATAATTAGCGTTTAGCTACTATTATGTATTCTGTGACAGAATTGTGTTATAATGCAGTCGTGGCCGGAGTTGTAACCATTCAGTTAATTTACAATGCGATGTATTCAAGATTCTATAACTTTTACAGAAATAAAATTGACGTCAATAGGTCCCTAAAATAAATGCTGTATTTATCTATTTTTATCCTAGAAAATGTATAGTCACATTCACAATCCCATACAAGTTGCAACTAAAAGCCAGCAAGTCGCTTTAAATAAAATACGAACGAGCGCCAAGAATATAATGCTCGAAAGAAAATCGCGAACCGCATTTCCAAGCAATTTAAACCGTTAGTTAGAGCATCCTTTGATCCAAGACTGACATACATCATCTGCATATTCAGGATTTAGCCTGCGCTCATTTTACTTGTAAAACCCTTGCTTGTTCGCTTTTGAAGTACGTAGGTTCCGTACCTATTAGGTCTTTTGGAGGAGCAATTTGGCAATGATCGTGACAGTTAATAGAAGCGAAATGACTGGTTGATACCAGGGAAGTACCTTAGCACTATCACTACATAGTATAAAACAAGTCGCTTTATCTGTCAGTTTGTCCCTATATCCCTATGTATGCTTTAATCTTTAAAACCACGCAACGGATTATGATGCGTTTTTTGAATAGATAGCGTGGTCTTCGAGGAAGGTTTAAGTATATAATTTAATAGGTTTTAGACAAAGCGGGCTAAGCCGCGGGCGGAAAGCTAGTTAGAGATATATCGAATGTGTGTACAAACAATGGCTTTAATTAAAGATAATATTGCATATGAACGCCGAACGGCTACATATCGTGTTATGTTGCCGATTCTATGTAAACAAGTTTCAGATAACAACAATCGCGTTACTATCTAAATATGAAATTAGTGAATGTGTTGTAAAACGCAATGGGGTGATGTATAACAATTTTGTGATATTAAATTCTTACATGATAAGGTTCCTTTTGGACAAAGCTGCTTCACGAACAGGAAGATATTACATTTTTCTACGGAAGATTATCTTTTCATAAACGAATTTTAATATGATTTGGTATCCCGGTAGAATGTATGTTATTGGTACATGTTTTATTTTCTAATAATTTAATCGTGTTTAATATCCAATAAGTCGCTTTGCATCCGATTCCGATTGGTAAGTTATATTTATAACTTTGTTTTCGTCAAAAGTAAAATTGCTACTTTCAAATTTGCCAATTATTATCAGTATGATTCTAATTTAAATCTGTATACTAACTTGAATATCTTATTCAATAAACTTTATTATATAAAAAAAGCTAATTAAGCCGCCGTATAAAGAATTTAATATCGTTATGCTAACACGATATTACCGAGACAATTAAGACAATGTTGTTAAAATTAACTAAAAATAAAACGCGTAGACTACGCATAAGCCAAGAAGCCTTATTATTATAATATGACGTCTTCTGTATAATATGACTTAAAGGTTAAGCCTCTGTGATAAAGAAGGTATACATTATCCGTGCGTATATTTCGTATCGAAATGCGAATTTTTTCTTACCGGATTTGCTGAAGACGTATCTTTTGGAGTAAATGCGTCTTAATAATTAATATGTTATGATATTTCAAAATGTGTTAAAACTTTAAAATAAATTAAAATAGTAGGTATAACAATTACATACATAATATGATTCACATAATCGTCTCTTTTCTTTTTCGTAAATTTGTTACCATAGGTCATGGTTTTAAAAAGCGCTAATAAATTTCTAAAGGTTCTTTCTAAATGACTCTGCAGTATGGTAATCCCCGAAATATAGCCTTAAATACATTCGAATTCTACTTTCTTCAAGTCGGTTAGAAAAACAATGCATTACATCACATCTTTAAAAGAAAATTCAAGGAAAACTCCTATTAAGTGTTCGCAAGTGCTCGAACGCTGTCAACAGACGACATGCACGTCGGAATATGTCAAAGCAACGTCTAGAATGTTCCACGGTTTGTTGGAAATAAATATTCTGTATTTCATTTGTAAATAGGAAATTGCTTGCCGTCGCTTATGATTGAAGTCTTCAATTCAATAACGATGTATTTATGTACATTTATTGATTCAAGTTTCTTTGTGTAATTGAGATGGATGTTTATTTTAAATTTTATCAATTTGCAACTTCTGGCTTACTTTGGTACCTAAATGTTATATACGTATGTATACGTATGTAGTAAGTTGCATTTTAGTTTTAAATTGTTAAAAAAATAATGCTGTTATTACCGGGGATATTAAAAATTCATTGAGTCGAATGACTATAATAAGTAAAATGTTGTAATAAAGATAATAATTAATAGTGGCATTTATTACTTATCAATGTTGTAAAAATTATTTTACACATTTAATTTTGAACAAGTTCTTAGTTTACATGAGAGTCGTTTTTATATATGTAGGTCATTGTTGGATTAAATAAAGTGAACCAATTATTTATACAATACTGAATGTATGTATGTATAAAATATATTGAATCTGAGAAATTATTGATGCATGTACATTTAAAGGAAATCTGGCAAATGTCCAGTCGAATTATGCGGATGGTGATCAATTTATTACGATAAATTGATCACCATCCGCATAATTCGACTGCCGTTCAGTAGTTTTTATACAGACGCAATTTTCACAAGTTTAAATATAATGCTTTAAAACGATAGTTAATCGCAAGCGTAATTTTGAATTATAATGCTTTAGTTTTCAACAATACTATTTGCCCAAAGATAATATTCGATGGTATAACTGCGCATTAATTGATTCCTATGAATCCTCCGAAATATGCAGGTGTTAATAGAATTGCTCATTTTACGCCTATCAAAACTTTAGGTGTTAAGCAATATTATATTAGTAAAGACGTAATTGAATCGAATTATTAAATCAATTTATTGTGAGTTCTAGTTATAAGAAAACGATTTTAGAATGGATATACCTACCTGTTCCTTAATAATAAATGAGATTTCAGGACGTAAATAACCTTCTTTTCGAAAACAAAGTAATTTATCTATCGATGACATTTCTACTGAGAAAAACCATCGTTAATTACCTCATACGTATACCCTAGTTGCTCAAGGTGAGAAATCCGGGAAAATTCTCACCTTCTTTATCCCCAAACCATTTCCCCATAGACATAAATTAAACATTTTCTTTAAGACAATAATTGATGATAAAAAAGTACCTATTTTCTAAATATATCACACTCTTTGACAGTCGTCTAAGGAGCCAAAACGCGGGCAATTATTTATGACAGTTATTCATAATTGCAGCAAACGCAAGACAAATTGTAAACGCCAGCGTTTCTCAGTGTCACATATCGTATAATCCGCTTACATAGCAACACTATCCCATAAATGATCCGTTCCGGGAAGCTATAATTCTCCTGTAATATTAAATAAATGTATGCAGTATTAATATTTTTAATCTGCGCTTATTTCTTAGTGAGATCTGCAGTAATTTTAATGTGGATGAGAGCACATTTTCTAACAATCAATCATTTCACTTACCCAATAACCAAAATGATAATAAAAATGTGCTGTGAAATTCAATTTAAAACGTAAAATAAATCGTTTCGGTTCTTTACTTTTGCTTACTGGATTTGCAAATACACTCACAGACACAAACTCTGCAAATACATAATATAATATGACTATTTTTTTTTACTACAAAAGTCTGAATGTTAACTAGCATCAAATTGTTTAAATTTTGAATAGTGCAATTGATATAGTGAAATACAAACAGTATGGTTAAATCGTCGCCAAATTCGCTTCACAAAATTAAACTAAATTTATCGTTGTTTACAAATCAACAAATATTATTTGTGTATTTGATTGTTTGATCCGTAAATTGGATATACTGAACACAAAATAAATATTGAAAGCATTATAACATTTGTAGTATTTATACCGTATTATAGCGGGATAACATTTCGGCTCTTTGGCAAATTATATCAATTATCACTTGGGAATAGATTGAAATTATAGGCTTAATAGGTTAAATTTAAAGACTTAGAGTGTGTTTTGTTCTTCAAAATCTTCTATAGCAAGTTGGTCAAATAAATGTTGAAGATTCATTAGGGATTAAATCTTGTAAATAAAAATAAAAGGGTTAATAACCGGTTGTATTAAGCCTACTCACGTGCCTACAGCAGGGGCAATATTGGAATTGCACCCTTTATTGGCTCCTTAATTGTAACGTGTATAGGCAAGCGTGCAACCGAGATTGTCCCTGCGGCAGGTGTGTGAGTAGCCCGCTTTACCTAATGGATTGTAGCCATTCGCATTCAAAAATTACGCTTATAACGAAAGTTCTCTCAAAACAAGACATTAACCGAATCGTGAAACGTAACAGCGGAATAAAAATGGAGCTAGTGATAAAAATTAAACGTTTGTTGAAAATTTACGAGGGGTCACGTGACGGGTGCGAGCAGCTGGTTTTAATGTACTTCATTTTATATTATTATGTTTTATTTTAATGCGAAAATATGTAATTGCGTCTACGGTCTAGGTATATGCGTCGTCATTAGTTTTGCTTTTGATAGAACTAATTGAAAAAAAATGCAATTTATTTATCACCTGACTTCAGTTACTTCTACTAATCCAAACAATAATCTATCTACGTCTGTGATAATTCCGTTATGATCATCGCCGTCGTTTTTGTGTAAAAGGGCAATAAGTAAACTAAATATAATAGTAGACTATAGTTATAGAATTGGATTTAATAAATATTAGGTATGTTTTCAAGTATCTAACTAACTTGTAGCAGCTATTTTAAACATCTGTTCATCATAATATAAATCTGCATTTCGTGAAAACATAATTCTTTCAACTGCTTCAGTGAAAAACTTCTCGTCAGAATTTTCTCATTTCCTTCGTATTTCCAATATTCTGAGGTTTTTCTTTAGGCAAATATATTGCTTATAAATGGAGTTTGCTTATGAAAAAAAGTTATGTTTTGGCTCAAGAACAACTTACTATCCGGGCGGAGCCGGGGCAAACAGCTAGTACCTTATAAGTCAGTTTAATCAAATTGTATGAGTATCGATGATTACTCAACTTGCGTGCAGGTAGCTCTTAAATCTTGTTATTCTAAATACTTGATGTGATCATCGCGAATTGCTAATGCGCTTACGAATATAATGTTGCTATGTCAAGGTTACTTTCACGAAGGATATTTTATTTTTATTTATTATATAACTAACTTTCTGGCCGTGGCTTCGCCCGCTTTGTCTAACCTAATAGAATATATATGTATATCTACTAAAACCTTCCTCTTGCGATTCACGATAACTTAAAAAAAAAACCGTATCAAAATCTGTTGCGTAGTTTTAAAGATTTAAGCATACATAGGGACAGAGAAAGCGACTTTATTTTATACTATGTAGTGAAGAGAAATACGACAAAAATAGAAATATTAAAAGTATTCAAGAAACAGTTGAAGTATTTAATAAGGATTGTCTACTAATGATCATAATGGATTGCACATAACAGGGTTTTTGAACTTATTAATAACACATAAATAGGATTAATTGATGAAGCTATTAATACGCTAATGACATGAAAATTGTACATTACATTGATGATCCATTATTTTATTGATATTAACACCATGGAAGTATGGATTTTTAGCAGTTAAACCAATTTTTTTTACAAAAAATGGAACCTACAGGTTACAACCTAGAAAACTCTAGAATAAGAGTCCAGTATGCTGCAGCCGTAGCTAAACTGTTAAAACTACGTCTATAAAGATGCGGATTACAGGCACATGGATCAAAAGACACGGACTTCTAAAGTCTTCGTTCGACTAGTAAATTTCATAAGAAGCTGAGAAAGAAAAAAAAACATAATTCTTACATTTCACGCAAGAAATTCTGACGTACTGCTGGGAAATATACAGCGCTTACACCAGATCGTTGGTGCTATAACGAGTGTTACATATATTCCTTTACTAGCTTCCGCCCGCGACTCCGTCCGCGCGGATGTCGGTCTTCGCGTGGATGGTTTATTTCTCCATTTTGAGTAACTCTGACAATGACATCTTATAAATATCTATTGGACCCTTGATTGGACCCAAATACGGCTAGGCCTATAATAATACGCAACGTGTGTTTGCGGTTCTACAGAACAACGTCTATGGATAAACCTGAAAAATTAAGATTAATTTTTTTTACGTATTTTTCCAGGATAAAAAGTATCCTATTTTACGCCCAGGATAATAAGGTATAAATATACCAAGTTTCATCGAAATCGAACCGTTAGTTTTCACGTGATGTCTTCACATACAGACAGACAGACAGACAGACAAAAATTTTTTTAATCACATATTTGGGTTTGGTATCGATCCAGTAACACCCCCTGCTATTTATTTTTTCAATATTTTCAATGTACAGAATTGACCCTTCTACAGATTTATTATATGTATAGATTAGAGTAGGTAATATAACCACATGCATTAAACAATTTAACGGTACAGAGATCACTCAAAGCCCTCTGTGGAAAGGTATAACGTATATTTGAAATACCCGCATACAGTCGATCAACAAATGTGTTCATAATTCAAGTGTTTGATGTCGCAATAACTCATTCACTTTATATGTTTGCTAAGTGGGTTCAGTTCTATAAATGTATTGTTTGCCTGTTAACTACGGGTAGCTAAAATGGTGTAGCTAGAATGTACAGTTAAAATATAAAGAATTTCCCGTATTGAGCGCATGGTTTTTTAATAAGAATAATGATAACTTTAATGCGTTGTATTAATTATCAACAATTCTCAACATACATATTACATATTTATATAATACATTGGTATTTAACGTACCTACTTATTAAGTCCGTCCCAAAATAGGGACTCAACTGTTCAGGCGTTGATGGATTTGAAAAATTTAATTCTCTAATCTGTATTTTCAATTTTCAGAATTGTTATTTTTTTGATATTTAATTTTTATTTCTTTGTTTTCAGGTGAGCATATCTTGAATGGTTCGAAGTGTCAGTAAATTTTAGTTTAGTTGAGGACAAGTTTATGTCAGTATCGATCTTTATTGACAAAAAGTTACAAAATAGAAACATTTCACTGAAAACTTATACCAAAAAGTTGTTCCATTTCTATAACGATATTCTTGTATTTCGCCAATCGAAATATAATTGTATTTTTATCCGTCCTAAGTATGTAGCTTTAACGAATATTGGGGATTAAGTTGGGATTGTGGGGTAAGGGCTAGTGGGATAGACCTTCATGTAGTTTAGGACGGTCACTTTCATTTCGTAGTAATGTTAGATTATTTCGTATTGACAAAATGAAAGGGTACAGTTAGTTCAATGTTATAAACGGTTACTTTATCTGAAATACTAGGTTGTCTAATCAACTTTTATTATTCTACTAGCTGTTCCTCGCGGTTTCACCCGCATTGCTCCGCTCCTGTTGGTCTTAGCTTGATGATATATAGCCTATAGCCTTCCTCGATAAATGGGCTATCTAACACCGAAAGATTTTTTCAAATAGGACCAGTAGGTAAATTATTTCGATTTAGAAAATCATGTAAATATTTGTCCATTATGTAAGTAGTATTATCTATTTATTTATTCATAATTATCACATGCCATTACAGGTTTTTTTTCAATGAGACCCGGGATTAAAATCTAGCAAACTAAAACTAATATAGTAGCATAGTCTTTATTGCGCCGTATTACACGTTAAAATTCTCTTGTGAGATAACTTCAAGCTTCAGTATATTTTTATTAATACACAGGTAGATTTAATATTTATATTACTACACGGGGACCAGTCTAACTGTCCGTACGTCAATTCCACGAAGTTTTTATCTGGATGATGTCCGACTATAAGTACATGTAAGAGGTTAGTAAACAGGGAACTAAAGTGCTTTCAGTCATATCAATATAATGTCCACGGGGATAAAACGTTTTACTAACTGTAATTGTAGTTTGAAACAGTTCGTTTTTATTACGGTCAATGGACAAGAGAATAGTCTAGAGAATCTTAAAGAAATTTGATAATCAATTTAACTTTGTATTTGTGTATGTTATGTGTATGACTTTACGTGAAATAAAGAAAGAACTTTCTTCTTTACTTTACGTGAGTTTTATGCATTTAGAAATAATAATAAAAAAATTCGGATTTCAGGACAAAAAATCAGAATTTGGAAATAGATTATGAAAGCGATTTATTCATTATATTATTATTTAACACGTAATTCCTAACATTTTACTGCGATCTTTCACGTTAGTCTGGCCGTGACCA
>CAJQZM010040735.1:0-94193 GCA_907164665.1 Colias nastes | reverse complement strand
TGAAGTGATTCACATGTTCCGTGTCGATGGAGGCGCATTATAGGGAGCCGCCGAGGAATGACAAGCGGAAATATGCATTTTTATTTCGACCGCTCACCTTTTCACCAAAAAGGCTATTTTTGGTGCTTTTTAATCTCTTCAGGCAGGTCTGCCAGACTATTAATTACCCAATCTGCCGCATTCTCTGCTTCTGGCGTCACTGGCTTACCGGTGCGAACTAATATTTTGGTCCCAACACCCGCAGCAGCAGCTGCCTGCATATCTTCCAGTTTATCGCCCACCATATAAGAAGCAGCCATATCAATGTGCAGAAATTCCTGCGCAGAGATGAACATCCCCGGATGCGGTTTACGGCAATCACAGGTCTGGCGATACTCTTCTACCGTTCCCTGCGGGTGATGCGGACAATAATAGATGCCGTCGAGATCCACACCGCGATCGGCCAGCGACCAGTCCATCCATTCCGTCAGCGTCTCGAACTGCGCTTCGGTGAATTTACCGCGTGCAATACCGGACTGGTTAGTCACAACCACCAGCGCATAACCCATCTCTTTCAGCTGGCGCATGGCATCTATTGCGCCCTCGATAAACTCGAACTCATCAATCTCGTGGACGTAACCATGATCCACATTAATAGTGCCATCACGATCGAGAAAAATTGCGGGTACTGATTTTGCCACCGGTTTGCTCCTGAAAAAGGCATGTTCCGCTAGTATCTCATGAATCGCAGCGCAATAAAGTGCTCATCGCACAGAGTTGGATTGATTTAGACGTCTGGATGCCTTAACATCCGTTTTGTTTACGGTCATCACCCGTATCTGGCAGAACAAAATGCCACGGCTAACTTACATATGATAAAAATAATCTAATGATTAAACTTTCCAATATCACCAAAGTGTTCCAGCAGGGGAACCGAACCATTCAGGCGTTGAACAATGTCAGCCTGCATGTTCCTGCTGGTCAAATTTATGGCGTCATTGGCGCATCGGGTGCAGGTAAAAGTACGCTGATCCGTTGTGTTAACCTGCTTGAGCGTCCAACCCAGGGCAGCGTTGAAGTTGGCGGGCAAGAGCTTACCGCCCTCTCAGAGAAAGAACTCACTAAAGCACGCCGCCAGATTGGCATGATCTTCCAGCACTTCAACCTGTTGGCTTCCCGTACCGTTTTCGGTAACGTCGCATTACCGCTGGAGCTGGACAACACGCCTAAAGAAGAAGTGAAGCGTCGCGTCACCGAACTGCTCGACCTCGTGGGTCTGGGCGATAAACATGATAGCTACCCGGCGAACCTGTCCGGTGGGCAGAAACAGCGTGTGGCCATTGCCCGCGCGCTGGCAAGTAATCCTAAGGTGCTGCTGTGCGATGAAGCGACCAGCGCACTGGACCCGGCGACCACTCGTTCGATTCTGGAACTGCTGAAAGATATTAATCGTCGCCTGGGCCTGACGATCCTCCTTATTACGCACGAAATGGATGTGGTGAAACGCATCTGTGACTGCGTGGCGGTCATCAGTAACGGTGAACTGATCGAGCAGGACACGGTAAGTGAAGTGTTCTCGCATCCGAAAACTCCGCTGGCGCAGCAGTTTATTCAGTCCACGTTGCATCTGGATATTCCGGAAGATTATCTGGAACGTCTGAAAACAGAAGCAACGGCAGACAGCGTCCCAATGCTGCGTATGGAATTCACCGGTCAGTCCGTTGACGCTCCACTGCTTTCCGAAACTGCACGTCGCTTTAATGTGAACAACAACATCATTAGCGCGCAGATGGATTACGCCGGTGGCGTGAAGTTCGGCATCATGCTGACGGAAATGCACGGGACACAAGAAGAAACCCAGGCGGCGATTGCCTGGCTGCAAGAACACCATGTAAAAGTAGAGGTACTGGGTTATGTCTGAGCCGATGATGTGGCTGCTGGTTCGCGGCGTTTGGGAAACGCTGGCAATGACCTTTGTATCGGGCTTCTTTGGTTTTGTGATTGGTCTGCCGGTCGGCGTCCTGCTGTACGTGACGCGTCCGGGTCAAATCATTGAGAACGCGAAGCTGTATCGCACCCTCTCTGCGCTGGTGAATATCTTCCGTTCCATCCCGTTCATTATTCTGCTGGTATGGATGATTCCGTTTACCCGCGTGATCGTCGGAACGTCTATCGGTCTGCAGGCGGCCATCGTTCCGCTAACCGTAGGTGCAGCGCCGTTTATCGCCCGTATGGTGGAAAACGCCCTGCTGGAGATCCCAACCGGTCTTATCGAAGCCTCGCGCGCAATGGGAGCCACGCCGATGCAGATTGTGCGCAAAGTGCTGCTGCCTGAAGCGCTGCCGGGTCTCGTTAACGCAGCAACCATCACGCTCATCACGCTGGTTGGTTATTCTGCGATGGGCGGTGCCGTTGGCGCTGGCGGTTTAGGTCAGATTGGCTATCAATATGGCTATATTGGTTATAACGCTACCGTAATGAATACCGTTCTGGTATTGCTGGTTGTGCTGGTTTACTTAATCCAATTCTCTGGCGATCGCATCGTCCGGGCTGTTACTCACAAATAACGTTACACACAACACAAACTCGACGAGTTAAGGATAAAACATGGCGTTTAAATTAAAGACCCTTGCAGCGGTAGGCGCGCTGATCGGCTCTCTGGCACTGGTGGGTTGCGGTCAGGACGAAAAAGATCCAAACCACATTAAAGTGGGCGTTATCGTGGGTGCTGAGCAGCAGGTTGCTGAAGTTGCGCAGAAAGTGGCGAAAGAAAAATATGGTCTGGACGTTGAGCTGGTAACCTTCAACGATTACGTGCTGCCGAACGAAGCGCTGAGCAAAGGCGATATTGACGCCAACGCCTTCCAGCACAAACCATACCTGGATCAGCAGATCAAAGATCGCGGCTACAAGCTCGTTGCGGCCGGTAACACCTTCGTTTACCCAATTGCCGGTTACTCGAAAAAAATCAAATCGCTTGATGAACTGCAGCCTGGCTCCCAGGTCGCGATCCCTAACGACCCAACAAACCTCGGTCGCTCCCTGCTGCTGCTGCAGAAAGTGGGCCTGATTAAACTGAAAGACGGCGTGGGTTTGCTGCCGACTGCACTGGACGTTATCGAGAATCCGAAAAATCTGAAACTGGTTGAGCTGGAAGCACCACAGTTGCCACGTTCACTTGACGATGCACAGATCGCACTGGCGGTGATCAACACCACGTACGCCAGCCAGATCGGCCTGACCCCTGCGAAAGACGGCATCTTCGTTGAAGATAAAGACTCTCCATACGTCAACCTGATCGTGACTCGCGAAGACAACAAAGACGCGGAAAACGTGAAGAAATTTGTTCAGGCTTATCAGTCTGACGAAGTTTACCAGGAAGCCAACAAGGTGTTTAACGGCGGTGCTGTTAAAGGCTGGTAATCTCCTCTCAGTGTAATATCATCAGGACGGGCTTATGCCCGTCTTGTCATTTATGCAGGCAACTGATTCAATATCCGTTGTTTTGATTATCCATTGAGGAACTATTATGCGTGCTTTACCGATCTGTCTCTTAGCACTCATGCTGAGCGGCTGTTCTATGCTAAGCAGATCTCCTGTTGAACCTGTTCAAAGCACAGCAACCCCGCCAAAAGCGGAGCCAGCAAAACCGAAAGCGCCTCGCCCTGCACCGGTACGCATTATCACTAAAGCCGACGATCTCGTGGGCAAGCCATTCCGTGAACTGGGTGAAGTGAGCGGCGAATCCTGCCAGGCAACGAATCAGGACTCTCCTCCAAACATTCCAACGGCCCGCAAGCGTATGCAGATTAACGCGTCCAAAATGAAAGCCAACGCGGTGCTGCTGCACAGCTGTGAAGTGACCAGCGGTACGCCAGGATGTTATCGTCAGGCTGTTTGTATCGGTTCTGCACTAAACATTACGGCGAAATGAGTGCATTTCAGTTTGAGCAAATAGGCGTTATCCACTCTCCTTATAAAGAGAAATTCGCCGTACCGCGCCAACCCGGTCTGGTCACACGGGGCGGCGGCGAGCTTCATCTGATCGCGCCCTACAATCAGGCCGATGCGGTACGCGGGCTCGACGCCTTCAGCCACCTGTGGGTTGTCTTCGTGTTTCACCAGACCATGGAAGGTGGCTGGCGCCCAACGGTGCGCCCTCCCCGTCTGGGAGGAAATGCAAGAATGGGCGTTTTCGCCACCCGTTCGACCTTTCGCCCCAACCCCATCGGCATGTCGCTGGTTGAACTGAAAGGTATACGCTGTCAGAAGGATCAGGTGATCCTCGAGTTAGGCAGCCTTGACCTGGTGGATGGCACGCCGGTTATCGACATCAAGCCGTATTTGCCTTTCGCTGAAGCGCTACCGGACGCCCGGGCAAGTTATGCTCAGGACGCCCCACAGGCCGATATGCAGGTACACTTCACGCCTGAGCTCACCGTCCAGATACATCAGCTTGAGAAGCGTTATCCCCATCTTCGGGACTTTATCGTTGAAGTGCTGGCGCAGGACCCTCGTCCCGCCTACCGAAAAGAAGAGGAAGCCGGTAAAACCTATGCCGTCTGGCTACTGGATTTTAACGTCCGCTGGCGCGTTACCGGGGCAGGTTTTGAAGTGTTTTCCCTGGAACCCAGGTAATTTTAACCTCCTCTCTTTTGGCATCTTTGCCACACTGGTAAACTAAACCACTTTTTTTGTGTCAGGTTGGCCTTTAAGCCAGCCCTACTCGTCGAAACGGAACCGTAACAACATGCGTACTAGCCAATATCTGCTCTCCACTTTAAAGGAGACACCTGCCGACGCCGAAGTGATCAGCCATCAGCTGATGCTGCGCGCCGGGATGATCCGCAAGCTGGCCTCCGGGTTATACACCTGGCTGCCGACCGGCGTGCGCGTCCTGAAAAAAGTCGAAAACATCGTGCGTGAAGAGATGAACAACGCCGGTGCAATCGAGGTGTTAATGCCGGTCGTTCAGCCCTCTGAACTGTGGCAGGAGAGCGGTCGCTGGGAGCAGTACGGTCCGGAACTGCTGCGTATTGCCGATCGCGGCGATCGTCCGTTTGTCCTCGGACCGACGCATGAAGAGGTCATTACCGATCTGATCCGTAATGAGCTGAGCTCTTACAAACAGCTGCCGCTGAACTTCTTCCAGATCCAGACCAAGTTCCGTGACGAAGTGCGCCCGCGCTTTGGCGTCATGCGCTCTCGCGAATTCCTGATGAAAGACGCCTACTCTTTCCATACTTCTCAGGAGTCGCTGCAAGAGACTTACGACGCCATGTACGCTGCGTACAGCAAAATCTTCTCCCGCATGGGTCTGGATTTCCGCGCGGTGCAGGCTGATACCGGTTCTATTGGCGGTAGCGCATCCCATGAGTTCCAGGTACTGGCACAGAGTGGTGAAGACGATGTGATCTTCTCTGACTCTTCAGACTACGCGGCGAATATCGAATTTGCAGAAGCGCTGGCGCCTAAAGAGCCACGCGGTGCGGCAACGCAAGAGATGACGCTGGTTGATACGCCAAACGCGAAAACTATTGCCGAGCTGGTTGAACAGTTCAACCTGCCGATTGAGAAAACGGTAAAAACCTTGCTGGTGAAATCCACCGAGGGTAGCGCATACCCGCTGGTTGCCCTGCTGGTCCGTGGCGATCACGAGCTGAACGAAGTGAAAGCCGAGAAGCTGCCGCAGGTTGCCAGCCCGCTGACCTTCGCCACGGAAGCGGAAATCCGCGCCGTTGTGAATGCGGGTCCAGGTTCACTGGGTCCAGTCAATCTGCCGGTTCCGGTTGTTATTGACCGCACGGTTGCCGCAATGAGCGACTTCTCTGCTGGAGCAAACATCGACGGTAAGCACTACTTCGGCATCAACTGGGATCGCGACGTGGCGACGCCAGAAGTGGCTGACATCCGTAACGTGGTCGCAGGCGATCCAAGCCCGGACGGCCAGGGTACGCTGATGATCAAGCGCGGTATCGAAGTGGGTCATATCTTCCAGCTGGGCGATAAATACTCCCGCGCGATGAACGCTGCCGTTCAGGGCGAAGATGGCCGTAACCAGGTTCTGACAATGGGCTGCTACGGTATCGGGGTGACGCGCGTAGTTGCTGCGGCTATCGAGCAAAACTACGACGAGCGCGGCATCGTCTGGCCGGACAACATCGCGCCGTTCCAGGTTGCGATTCTGCCAATGAACATGCATAAGTCTTACCGCGTGCAGGAACTGGCGGAAAAACTTTACGCTGAGCTGCGCGCCAAAGGCATCGACGTGCTGATGGATGACCGTAAAGAGCGTCCTGGCGTGATGTTTGCTGATATGGAACTGATCGGTATTCCGCACACCGTTGTCATCGGCGACCGTAACCTCGACAGCGACGAGATTGAATACAAATACCGTCGCAACGGCGAGAAACAGATGATCAAGACTGGCGACATTCTTGATTACCTGGTGAAAGCCATTAAAGGTTAAGAAACAAAAAACCCCGCTCCGGCGGGGTTTTTTAATGGCGTGACGTCAGCCTATTTACTGTCGCAGTTTTTACCTGCAACAAATTTCGCGTCTTTATCGGCCACCAGTGTTTTCACCATCTCACCGCTGTCCGGGTTCGGCTCCAGGGTAAAGTGACCATCCACCGTCAGCAGAACCGGCTTGCTGTCGTTGCCGCGCGCCACGGCGTAATCACGCTCCAGCTGAGCATTGTTTGCCACGCTGACTTTCTTACCGGTGACGCAATCGGTGAAGATTGCCGCATCTGCCATGTAGAAATACATTCCTCGCATCGCCATTGGCGTGGCAGGCAGTGCCGCTTTTACCGGAGCGAGCGTGTAGTTGAACTGAGATTCAATAGGATTGCCTTCACGGTCAAGCATCTCCATGCTGTCACCTTTAGGGCGGAACCAGGTTTTCTCCCCGGTCGTATCCGTCAGGACCAGCTTCTCAGCCGTACGTGCCCAGGTTCCGTAAGTCCCAAACGAAGAAGGCTCTTTCGCACCCTGATAGCGCTGGTTCATTACCCATGTGCCATCTTTTTGCAGGAACAGGGATGTTTCAATGCCCTCACAGTCTGCACAAGGCAATACGCCACGCCAGCTCTGCTGCATCGGCTTTAATTCTTCGGTTTGCGTAGGCTGTAATACCTGCGTTTCCGAACGGTTGTTACACCCAAAAAGCGCAAACAGCGTACTCACTGCCAGCGCTGACCATAATGCTTTTTTCACAATGAATTCCTTATGAAAAGTGTGTTCCCTTTCGTCACTCTGTAGGGCGACGAACTTTACCGCGTAGTGCTTTCACTGTGGATTTCTGCGCCTTTGACGACAGCCGGCGCTCTTTCGATGCACGTGTGGGCCGCGTTGCCCGACGGCTTTTCTGCACTGTCGTTAAGTCTTTAATCATCGCCACCAGCCTCGCAATCGCCGCTTCCCGGTTTAACTCCTGGCTGCGGTACTCCTGCGCTTTAATCACAATGACGCCATCGCTGGTGATCAGATGATGGCTGGCGGGAAGCAGACTTTCTTTATAATACTCTGGCAGGCTGGAGGCCCGAATGTCAAAGCGCAAATGGATAGCCGTTGAGGCCTTGTTAACGTGCTGACCGCCCGCGCCCTGCGCCCGGATGGCAGTGATCTCCAGCTCGTTATCCGGAATGCTGACGTTTCGGGACAAAACAATCATGACGCCGGTTGCCACGCCGTTAAATGGATTTCCAGATTATTCTGAGAATCAGAAAGCCAGATCGCACCGTCCTGAATCGTCGCCTGCAGGACCATCGTTCGGCCAGCAAACTCGCTCAGTTGCGCCAGCTGCTCATCATCCAGATACCAGACGGTGAGATTTTTAAACTGTCCGCACTTGCTCTTGTTTTGCTGCCACCAGATCTCCGCAGCGCGTTGATTATACGCGAATAACGCCACCTCAGCGGACTGGGTGCACGCCTTTTTAATCCTGCGCTCATCCGGCAGGCCAAGCTCAATCCACAAATCGATACCGAGATGATCGTTGCGCAGCCAGGCTTCGGGTTCATCTTCCGCACTCAAACCACGTGTAAATTGCAAACGCTCGTCGGCGTATTTAATCCACGCCAGCAGGCGCAGCATCATGCGTTCCTGGGTTTCAGAGGGGTGACGCGCCAGCGTCAATGACGCATCAAGGAACTGGTTGCGGTCAAGATCCGCCACATTGACCACAGCTTTATAAATTGTCGCTTTCAGCGCCATCAGAGAACTCCTTTCGATTCAGGCGGACATTGTAGCGAAAACCGGAGCAAAACGCTGTTACGAGGTGATGAATAGTGCGCTATCAAGGCGCTGATATTGCTTAAATGAGTATGGTATAGTCACCTTGCTAAACCGAGTTTATCTTCGTAGGCTTAATGATATCTCACAGTAAGTCAGTGCGCTGGCGGGAGGGGATGTGAATAATTATTGTGAGTTAATTCGCAAACGGTATGCGGAAATCGCCAGCGGCGATCTAGGGTATGTCCCGGACGCGTTGGGCTGTGTATTGAAGGTGCTTAATGAAGTGGCCTCTGATGAGAGCCTTTCAGAGTCGGTCAGGGAAAAAGCAGCGTATGCTGCGGCGAATTTACTGGTGAGCGATTATGTCGATGAATGATACTTATCAACCCATCAATTGTGATGACTATGACAACCTCGAACTCGCCTGCCAGCATCATTTAATACTGACGCTGGAGCTAAAAGATGGCGAAGTGTTGAAGGCGAAAGCCAGCGATTTGGTTTCACGTAAGAATGTGGAATATCTGATAGTGGAAGATGCCGGCGCGACGCGCGAGCTTCGTCTGGACAAAATTGCCAGCTTCAGCCACCCGGAAATCGGTACCGTTGTGGTAAGCGAATCCTGATGACACTCACGGGCAGCCCGGCTGCCCGTTACGCATTCCACTCAAACGAAACACCCTTTTCTGTCCACCCTTCTTCAGTGATAAACACGCCCGCAGCGGCAATAAGCGTCTCACCATAAAACAGCAGCGGCGTGGTATCGCGCAGCCAGGGCGGCACATTGTTCTCCTGCCAGATTTTCTTCAGCTTTCGTCCGCCATTACGCCCGACGATATGCAGCAAACCACCGGCTTTAAAACGCACCGTAACGGGCTCATCCGCTTCTGGCAGACGCACGTGACCGGCATTCGTCAGGGATACACTACCCGCGCCAGCGGGTAATGTCAGTGCTTCCACCACGCAGGGCCAGTCGAGAACAACATCAGAAAGAGAAGAACGGGATTTAACCCACCACAGTTTCCCCTGATAGCGCCTGACCTCGAAGCCGTTCAGGTAGACGCTCGGCGTGGCATCTTCTCGCGCCTTCGCCACTTCATCCCATATTCTGCCGAGCATTGCTCGCGACGGCATGACGGCATGATGAGAGGCCAACCAGCGGCGTAAAACTGCAGCACGGCGTACCGCACTCATCGCTTCCAGCGGCGCAATTGCCAGCGCGCCCTCAGAGGAAATCAGCTCGGCCAACTCATCACTCAGCAACTCATCCAGCAGGCTCTCCTGCTCGGCACAAAGCGTGGCGCTCCTGGCCGTCGCTTCAGCAAAGTGCTCCCAGCGTTCGGTCAGTAACGGTATGACGCGCAGGCGCAGGAAGTTACGATCGTAGCTGTCGTCCTGATTGCTTTCGTCCTCAATCCAGCTCAGCTGATATTCATGCGCCCAGGATTCAAGAGAAGCACGAGTTTCACCCAGCAGCGGGCGGATTAATTCGGTTCCGGCAAAACGCGCGCGCTCAGGCATGGCGGATAACCCCGCCGGACCACTGCCCCGCTTAAGCGCAAGCAAAAACGTTTCGCACTGATCGTCAAGATGCTGCGCCGTAACGAGTGCTTCACCGGGCAGTAAGGCGCGAGCAAAAGCGGCATAGCGGGCCTTGCGCGCCTGCGCCTCAATGCCCAACCCTTCCTCGTGGAGAATCACGCGTTCAACCCTCAACGGAATGCTCCACGCCTCACAGAGGGCTTCACAGTGCGCCACCCATGCATCAGCATGAGGACTTAACCCGTGGTGGATATGTATCGCCCGGAGCTGGACGTCAGGCTCCTGGTCACGCCAGAGTTTAAGGCGATGGAGCAACACGGTGGAATCCAGCCCACCGCTAAACCCCACCAGCAGCTGGCGGTACGGTGAAACGGCTTGTGCGATAGCGGGTGAGGTCATAGGAAATTACACATAAAAAATGCCCGGACTAAGCGGGCATTATCACACATGACGGCGATTACTGCTGGTAAAGCTCCAGCGGCAGGCCATCGGGGTCGCTGAAAAAGGTAAAACGCTTGTCAGTGAACGGATCGACGCGTATCGCTTCGCACATCACGCCGTGCGATTCCAGATGCTTGACAGCGCTATTAAGGTCATCAACGCTAAAGGCCAGATGGCGCAGGCCGCAGGCTTCCGGGCGGGAAGGACGCGCAGGCGGAAAAGGAAATGAGAACAGCTCAATCACATATTGCCCGTTTAACGCCAGATCGCCCTTCCAGGAGTCGCGCTCCTCGCGATAAGCCTCACTGAGCAGCGTAAAGCCAAGGATATCGCAATAGAAGGACTTACTTTTTGCGTAATCGGTCGCAATAATCGCAATATGATGAACAGCTTTTAAACCCAGCATAGCTTCTCCTTTTTATGATGCCTGAACGTTACAACCGAAAACCCGCACCTTGCAAGCGGTCACCTTTATTTTAGGACTCGCACCCAGTACACACCCTGCTCATCGCGCTTCGCACCGTGGATATCGGTCTCAAAGCCCGGATAATGGCGTCCGACAGAGCAGAGCATCAACAGGAAATCGAGCACCGCCCGACTCTCCTCGGTGATCATCTCACCGGGCATTAAAAGCGGAACACCCGGCGGATAAGGCAGGATCATGTTGGCCGACACCCGCCCGACCAAATTTTCCAGCTCGATGGTTTCCACCTCGCCTTTCACCTGCCGCTGCCACGCTTTGTGTGGCGTGAGTTTCATTTCAGGTAGGACATCAAACGCCTGCAGCATCAGACGCGGCAGGTCGTGCTGGCGGATCAGTTTGTGGATCCCCTGAGCCAGATCCTGAATGCGCATATTCCGATAGAAGTCAGGATCCTCCGCGTAGAGATCCGGCAGCATGTTCTTCACCCGCAGGTTGAGATCGTAGGCGCGCTTAAACTCCATCAGGCCGCGCAACAACCCCATCGCGCGGGTTTTGTCGATCCCAATGCTGAACAGGAACAGCAGGTTATACGGCCCGGTTTTCTCCACCACCACGCCGCGCTCGTCCAGGAACTTCGCCACCAGCGCGGCGGGGATCCCTTCATCACCCATAATGCCCTGCTCGTCCATGCCCGGCGTCAGGATCGTCACTTTGACCGGATCGAGGAACATATGGTCGGCATCGGCATCCCGGAAACCATGCCAGTCTTCGCCGGGCGAGACGGGCCAGCATTCGGCTTCATCAATCTCTTCCGGCTGCCAGATATCAAAGAACCAGCCGTCGGCTTCATCTTTCAGCCGCTGAACTTCTTTGCGGAAATGCAGCGCGCGCTCTACCGAACGATTGATGAGGCGTTTGCCCGGATTGCCGCGCAGCATCGCCGCGGCCGTTTCAATGGAGGCCACCAGCGGATAGCTCGGTGAGGTGGTGGTATGCATCATAAAGGCTTCGTTGAACGTGTCTTCGTCGTACTCGCCTTTGATGTGAATAAGCGAAGCCTGGGAAAACGCCGCCAGCATTTTATGCGTCGACTGCGTTTCGAAGAACACTTTACCCGGCACACGCTCGCCGCTCATGCCGCTTTTACCTGCATAAATTGGGTGGAAGTTGGTGTACGGTACCCATGCGGAGTCGAAGTGGATCGACGGCACATCCAGCGTCTGCTTGATCCAGTTGGTGTTGTACAGCAGGCCGTCGTAGGTGGAGTTAGTGATCACCGCGTGAACAGGCCAGCTCGCGCCGGGGATCGCCGCGACCTTACCTTCTATGGCGTCATGCGTAAACTCACGACGCGGGATGCCGCCAAGAATACCGAGCGCGTTGCGCGTGGGTGACAGCCAGAGCGGCACGACGTCGCTCATCATCAGCAGATGCGCCAGCGATTTATGACAGTTGCGGTCAATCAGCAAGGTACTGCCTGCATGAGCAGCGTACATCCCGACGATTTTGTTCGAGGTCGAGGTGCCGTTGGTCACCATATAGCTCTGTTCAGCACCAAAGGTGCGGGCAATATACTCTTCGGCCTCCAGGTGCGGGCCGGTGTGATCTAGTAGAGAGCCTAATTCGGTGACTGAAATCGACACGTCCGCTTTCAGCGTGTTGCCGCCAAAGAAATCATAGAACAGGCAGCCCACCGGGCTTTTTTGATAGGCCGTTCCCGCCATATGGCCTGGCGTACAGAAGGTATATTTGCCTTCCTTCACGTAGGTGAAGAGCGCGCGGGTAAACGGCGGCGTAATGTTATCGAGATATTCACCGGTATATTGCTGAATGCGGGTCGCAATATCCTCCGCCACACCGAGCGAATATTCAAAGAACCACAGCGCCATCCGCATATCATTGGCGCTGACGTCCATGGTTGAGTGGGTATTGATAAACGCGTAAAGCGGGAGATATTCGTTCAGCTTGTTGATATCGCTGCACAGTTCGAGGTCATATTCATCCCAGTCGAAGATCACGCCACAGATACGCGGATTATGCTCGATGAACTTCAGCAGGTCGGCGCTGTTGTGCGGCCAGATCAGCTGATACCCGCGCGACTGCAGGGCTTGCTCCAGCTCCTTAATCGGCTCATCTT
This sequence comes from Colias nastes, assembly GCA_907164665.1. Lineage (NCBI taxonomy): Eukaryota > Metazoa > Arthropoda > Insecta > Lepidoptera > Pieridae > Colias > Colias nastes. The sequence goes on along the minus strand of CAJQZM010040735.1, from coordinate 81,435 downwards.
TATAAAAGACGCCGTGTGGCCCCATAATGGCAATGATATTCATGGGCTTCCTCCTTAAAAAACATTAGCTAAGCATAGCCCGGCTAAACCGCAGGTATAAAAAAAGCCGCAACAGTGTGCGGCTTTTCAGATAATTATGAAGCTTACGCGTAACCGTAGGTCATCAGACGCTGGTAGCGACGGTTGAGCAGATCGTCTTTGCTCAGCACGTCCAGATCCGCCAGGTCAGCCAGCAGCTGTGCTTTCAGGGAAGCGGCCATCACTTCCGGCTTACGATGCGCACCACCCAGCGGTTCCGGGATGATGGAGTCGATCAGCTTAAGCTCTTTCAGGCGCGGCGCAATGATGCCCATTGCTTCTGCAGCCAGCGGCGCTTTGTCGGCGCTTTTCCACAGAATGGACGCACAGCCTTCCGGGGAGATAACGGAATAGGTGCTGTACTGCAGCATATTCACTTTATCGCCCACGCCAATGGCCAGCGCACCACCGGAACCGCCTTCACCAATAACGGTACAGATGACCGGCACCTTCAGACGAGACATCTCGCGCAGGTTGCGCGCGATAGCTTCAGACTGACCGCGCTCTTCTGCGCCCACGCCAGGGTAAGCACCCGGGGTGTCGATGAAAGTGATGATAGGCATGTTGAACCGTTCCGCCATCTCCATCAGACGCAGGGCCTTACGGTAGCCTTCTGGTGCTGGCATCCCGAAGTTACGACGGATTTTCTCTTTGGTTTCACGGCCTTTCTGATGACCAATGATCATCACCGGGCGTCCGTCCAGACGCGCGATACCGCCAACGATAGCTTTATCGTCAGCGTATGCGCGATCGCCTGCCAGTTCGTCAAATTCGTCAAACGCCAGGCGGACATAATCCAGGGTGTACGGACGCTGTGGATGGCGTGCCAACTGGGCCACCTGCCATGCGCCGAGATCGGCAAAGATTTTGCGCGTCAACTCTACGCTTTTCTCGCGCAGACGATGCACTTCTTCGTCGATGTTAATATCCAGTTTTTCATCCTGACGGCTTACCGCTGTCAGAGAATCGATTTTCGCTTCCAGCTCTGCAATCGGCTGTTCGAAATCAAGGAAATTCAGACTCATAGTATTCCTGTATTAGTCAAACTCCAGTTCCACCTGCTCCGAACCAATGAGGCCACGGAGATCGTTCAGTAAACGATCGCTCGGAGAGACACGCCACGTTGCACCAAAGCGCAACCGCGCACGTGCATCCGCCCTCTGATAGTAGAGATGTACTGGAATGGTCCCCGAGCGGTGGGGTTCCAGAGACTGACGGAGTCGGTTTAAAAGCTGGTCATCAATTTGCCTGTCCGTCAGCGAGATAGCAAGCCCGCGAGCATATTTTTCCCGGGCTTCGTCAATGTCCATCACTTCGCGGGCGGTCATTTTAAGCCCCCCGCTGAAGTCATCAAAGCTGACCTGTCCGCTGACGATAAGTATGCGGTCTTTTTCCAGCAATTGCTGGTATTTATCCAGCGCATCGGTGAATAACATCACCTCCAGACGCCCGGAACGGTCATCCAGCGTACAGATGCCGATACGATTGCCGCGCTTGGTGACCATTACCCTTGCAGCAATCACGAGCCCCGCAGCCGTGGTGATTTTACCACGATCTGTCGGATGCATGTCTTTTAGCCTGTGGCCGCCGACATAGCGCTCAATTTCTTTGATGTACTGGTTGATTGGGTGCCCCGTCAGGTACAAGCCTAACGTTTCACGCTCCCCATCCAGTACCACCTGTTCTGGCCACGGCTGGCAGTTGGAGTATGACTGTTCAATCTGCTCTGGCTCTTCCGCCAGCACGCCAAACATATCCGCCTGACCAATCGCTTCCGCTTTTGCATGCTGATCCGCCGCTTTCAGGGCGTCGCCCAGTGAGTTCATCAGCGCGGCACGGTGCGGCCCTAGCCTGTCAAACGCGCCGGACATGATCAGTTTTTCCAGCACGCGGCGGTTCAGTTTTTTAGTATCAGTACGGGCGCAAAGATCGAACAGCTCGCGGAAATACCCGCCGTTGTTACGCGCTTCGATGATCGCCTCGATCGGGCCTTCACCCACGCCTTTGATCGCGCCGATCCCGTAAACGATTTCCCCGTCGTCGTTGACGTGGAAGTGGTAGAGCCCCGAGTTAATGTCCGGCGGCAGGATCTTGAGCCCCATGCGCCAGCACTCGTCCACCAGGCCAACCACCTTCTCGGTGTTGTCCATATCGGCCGTCATTACCGCCGCCATAAATTCAGCAGGATAGTGCGCTTTCAGCCACAGCGTTTGATACGACACCAAAGCATAGGCGGCGGAGTGGGATTTGTTAAATCCGTACCCGGCGAATTTCTCCACCAGGTCGAAGATTTTCATCGCCAGCTCGCCGTCTACGCCGTTTTTCTTTGCCCCGTCTTCAAAGATGGAGCGCTGCTTGGCCATCTCTTCCGGCTTTTTCTTACCCATTGCACGACGCAGCATGTCCGCGCCGCCGAGGGTATAGCCGGAAAGCACCTGGGCAATCTGCATCACCTGTTCCTGATACAGGATGATGCCGTAGGTTGGCTCCAGCACCGGCTTCAGGCTTTCGTGCTGCCACTGAACGTCCGGATAGGAAATCTCTTCGCGCCCGTGCTTACGGTCAATAAAGTTATCTACCATCCCCGACTGCAGCGGGCCCGGACGGAACAGGGCCACCAGTGCGATCATATCTTCGAAGCAGTCGGGCTGCAGACGTTTAATCAGATCTTTCATGCCGCGGGATTCAAGCTGGAAGACGGCGGTAGTCTCCGAGCGCTGCAGCATGTCGAAACTTTTTTTGTCATCCAGCGGGATGGCAGCGATGTCTATTGGCTCAAGGCCCTGCTTTTCCCGGCGCGGGTTGATCATCTTCAACGCCCAGTCGATGATCGTCAACGTACGCAGGCCAAGGAAGTCGAACTTCACCAGCCCGGCGTATTCTACGTCGTTCTTATCGAACTGGGTAACCGGGTGCTGGCCCGCTTCATCGCAGTATAGCGGTGCGAAGTCGGTGATTTTGGTCGGGGCGATAACCACGCCACCCGCATGCTTACCGGCGTTACGCGTGACGCCTTCCAGCTTGCGCGCCATGTCGATCAACGCTTTCACTTCTTCGTCGGCTTCGTAGATTTCCGGCAGCTGAGGTTCGGCTTCAAACGCTTTTGCCAGCGTCATGCCCGGATCGGGCGGCACCAGCTTAGAAATACGATCGACAAACCCGTACGGGTGGCCCAGCACGCGGCCGACGTCACGGATAACCGCTTTCGCCGCCATCGTACCGAACGTAATAATCTGCGATACCGCATCACGGCCGTACATATCGGCGACGTGCTCGATCACCTGGTCGCGTTTCTCCATGCAGAAGTCGACGTCAAAGTCGGGCATGGAAACACGTTCCGGGTTAAGGAAACGTTCGAACAGCAGGTCAAACTCCAGCGGGTCGAGATCGGTAATTTTAAGTGCGTAGGCCACAAGCGATCCCGCACCGGAACCACGGCCCGGACCTACCGGCACGCCGTTATCCTTCGACCACTGGATAAACTCCATAACGATCAGGAAGTAGCCGGGGAAGCCCATCTGGTTGATCACCTGGAGTTCAATATCCAGACGTTCATCGTACGGTGGGCGTTTCTCTTTGCGAACGGCTTCATCCGGGAACAGGAACTCCAGACGCTCTTCCAGGCCTTCCTTCGATTTTACGACCAGGAAATCTTCCGTGGTCATATCACCCGTTGGGAACTGCGGCAGGAAGTACTCGCCGAGACGCACGGTGACGTTACAGCGTTTTGCTATTTCAACGCTGTTTTCCAGCGCTTCCGGGATGTCAGAGAAGAGCTCACACATCTCCTCTTCGTTGCGCATATACTGCTGAGAGGAGTAGTTACGCGGACGTTTAGGATCGTCGAGGGTGAAGCCGTCATGGATCGCCACACGAATTTCATGTGCGTCAAAATCACCCGCTTCAAGGAAACGGACATCGTTGGTGGCCACCACAGGCAGACCGCGCTCTTCGGCGAGTGCCACGGCGGCATGCAGATAGCTCTCTTCGTCCGCGCGCCCGGTGCGGATCAGCTCAAGATAGTAGCGATCCGGGAAATACTCTTCGTAGAACGAGACGCACTGATCCACCAGCGCACTGTTGCCACGCAGCAGACACTTGCCGACATCGCCCATGCGACCGCCGGAAATCAGCAGCAGGCCTTCGTTCAGCTCTGCCAGCCAGTCGCGGTCGATCCACGGGCCCATCGCACCATATCCACGCTGATAGGCTTTAGAGATAAGCAGGGTAAGGTTCTGATAACCGGTGTTGTTCATCGCCAACACGGAGATCTGCGTCATTTCATCGCCGAGCAGCTCGCTCTGGACATGAAAATCCGCGCCGACAATTGGCTTTAACCCGGCGCCATGCGCGGTTCCGTAGAACTTCACCAGGCCACACAGGTTGGTAAAATCGGTGATCGCCAGCGCAGGCATGCCAAGCGCGGCCGCCTTTTTTACCAGCGGTCCGGTCTTTGCCAGCCCATCGATCATGGAGTAGTCGCTATGCACCCGCAGGTGTACGAAACGTGGTTCAGCCATCTTCAGATTCCGCGTTACTTAATGACTTGCGTATTGATTCAGGACACCCGTCCCAGCGCGCGCTTCACCGGGCCAAAGCTGCGACGGTGGTGTTCGGTTGCGCCATGTTCAGCCAGCCTTTCCAGATGGAAAGGTGTGGGATACCCCTTATGCTGGGCGAAACCATACTGAGGGTAAGTGAGGTCCAGCGCGGCCATTTCGGCGTCGCGCGTCACTTTGGCAATAATAGAAGCTGCGCTAATTTCTGCGACCCGGCTATCGCCTTTGACGACCGCCATTGAAGGCATAGGCAATGCCGGACAGCGGTTTCCGTCAATCAGGACATATTCAGGAGAAATTTTCAGGCCCGCTACCGCACGCTGCATCGCCAGCATCGTAGCATGCAAAATATTCAGCTCGTCTATTTCATGCGGTTCAGCGCGCCCCAGGCTCCAGGCCAGCGCCTTCTCCTGAATCTCGCTAAACAACGCCAGTCGGCGCTTTTCAGACAATTTTTTAGAGTCGTTCAGCCCGATAATCGGACGAGCCGGATCGAGGATCACCGCCGCGGTGACCACTGCGCCTACTAACGGGCCGCGTCCTACTTCGTCCACGCCCGCCACAAGGTGGGTGTGAGGATAAACAAATTCCATCATTTTGCTAGCTCCAGCACCGCATCAGCCGCTTGCTCATCAGCATTACAGCGGATCAGTTGATGCAGTTCACGGAAGGTATCGTGCATCTGGTGGCTGGTCTTGCCGTTTGCCAGCAGCGGCAGCAGTGCATCCGCGAGCGCCTGCGGCTGGCACTCATCCTGCAACAACTCTTTCACCAGCTCGCGACCAGCAAGCAGGTTTGGCAGGGAGACATAATCCGTTTTCACCAGACGTTTTGCCAGCCAGAAGGTGAACGGCTTCATGCGATAACCGACCACCATCGGGCATTTCGCCAGCATACACTCCAGCGCCGCCGTGCCGGAGGCCAGCAGCGCGGCATCGCTCGCATACATCGCTTCCCGCCCTTTCCCGTCCAGCAGGCGGACGTGAAGATCCGGGGCGACTTCCGCTTTGATGCGCTCAAACTGCTCGCGGCGTTTGGCATTCACCAAAGGCACGACCACTTCAAGGTCGGGATAGGTCTGGCGAAGAATTTGCGCTGTTTTGAGGAAATCGGCGCTCAGCATTTCAACTTCAGCACCGCGGCTGCCCGGCAGCAGCGCCAGACAGTGCACGTCATGGGGAATACCCAGTACGTCGCGCGCCGCGTTTTTATCCGGATCCAATGGCATCGCATCCGCCATGGTATGACCGATAAAACGGCACGGAACATTAAATCTGTCGTAAAACGCTTTTTCGAAAGGCAGGAAAGCCAGCACCAGGTTGGTGGACCGCCCGATTTTGAAAACGCGTTTCTGTCGCCACGCCCAGACGGACGGACTGACGTAATGAATGGTTTTGATCCCCTGCTTTTTCAAATTCCCTTCGAGGGTAATGTTGAAATCAGGCGCATCGATACCGACAAACACATCAGGTTTGAGGTCGGTAAAACGGCGGGTGAGATCGGCACGAATATGAAGTAAGCGACGCAGACGCCCCAGCACCTCAACGATGCCCATCACGGCAAGCTCTTCCATCTCATACCAAGCTTCGCAACCTTCAGCCTGCATCAGCGGGCCGGCAACCCCCACGAAGCGAGCATTAGGTACGCGAGCTTTTAGCGCGCGGATGAGACCAGCACCAAGAATATCGCCGGAGGTTTCTCCGGCGACCAGGGCTATCGTAAGCGGACGACTGTCGACCATTAACGAATCAGACCCCTTGTTGAACGGTCAAAGAACTCCATGAACGCGTTCACTTCAGGGTGTTTGTTCGCCAGCTCGGCAATTTCCGGCTTCGCCTCTTCCAGCGTTTTCCCGCTACGGTACAGCAGTTTGTACGCGTTGCGGATGGCTGTAATCGCTTCGCGGCTAAAGCCACGGCGCTTGAGGCCTTCGATGTTCACGCCAAATGGCGTGGCATGGTTACCCTGCGCAATAACGTAAGGTGGAACGTCTTGCGCCACACCTGAGCAGCCGCCGACCATCACGTGTGCACCAATGATGCAGAACTGATGAACTGCGGTCATACCACCGATAATTGCGAAATCATCTACCGATACGTGCCCCGCCAGCGTTGCGTTGTTGGCGAGGATACAGCGGTCACCCACGGTACAGTCGTGCGCGATATGCGCATTAACCATAAACAGGTTGTCGCTGCCTACCTTCGTCAACCCACCGCCCTGTACTGTTCCACGATGAATGGTGACGCTTTCACGAATACGGTTACGATCGCCAATTTCCAGACGGGTGGCTTCACCAGCATATTTCAGATCCTGGTTAACTTCACCGATGGAAGCGAACTGATAAATCTCGTTATTACAGCCAATGGTCGTGTGACCATTCACCACAACGTGAGATTTCAGTACTGTACCCTCACCAATTTCGACATGGGGTCCAACAATACAGAACGGACCAACGTGGACGTTAGCACCAATGATGGCACCGGTTTCCACGATGGCAGTAGGATGAATAAAGGCAGATTTATCAATCACGTATCAGGACTCCCGGCTACGAGCACACATCATCGTCGCTTCGCAAACAACTTTGCCGTCAACCAGAGCTACGCCTTTGAAGCGAGTCAGGCCACGACGCGTTTTTTCAAAAGTGACTTCCATGATCATCTGATCACCAGGCACGACTGGACGCTTAAAGCGCGCCTCATCGATACCTGCGAAGTAATAGAGTTCACCCGGCTCCAGTTTACCTACGCTTTTAAACGCCAGAATACCGGTTGCCTGTGCCATTGCTTCCAGGATCAACACACCCGGGAAGATCGGCTTACCAGGGAAGTGTCCCTGGAAGAAAGGCTCGTTAACGGAGACATTTTTCACTGCGCGCAGAAAACGACCTTCTTCAAAATCCAGCACACGGTCTACCAGCAAAAACGGGTAGCGGTGCGGCAGAAGTTCTAAAATCTCTTCAATATGCAGAGTATGAGTGTCAGTAGTCAAAATACTCTTCCTGTCAAATGTACTAAGTAGCAATAATAACACGGCCTGCCGGTTTATAAAAAAGCCGACAGGCCGGGAAAATTAGCGTTAAACGGATGAACGCTTAGTCTTGTTGATCGATTTTGCGCTCAATCGCTTTGAGACGCTTGCTCATATCATCAATATTCATCACCAGAGCAGCTGTTTTACGCCAGACCTTGTTCGGTTGCAGCGGAATGCCTGAGGAATAGACGCCAGGTTCAGTGATAGGACGCATAACCATGCCCATACCTGTCACCGTCACTTTGTCGCATATTTCCATATGGCCGTTGATCACGCTGGCACCGCCAATCATGCAGTAACGGCCAATTTTGAGGCTGCCTGCCATGATCACGCCGCCCGCAACTGCGGTATTGTCGCCAATCACAACGTTATGTGCAATCTGGCACTGGTTATCAATGATAACGCCATTGCCAATAATGGTGTCGTCAAGCGCACCGCGGTCAATAGTGGTACAGGCACCGATCTCAACACGATCGCCGATAATCACGCGACCCAACTGTGGGATCTTAACCCAGTTACCCCGATCGTTGGCGTAACCGAAACCGTCAGAACCAATCACCGTGCTGGATTGAATGAGGCAATTTTCGCCAATCTCAACCTCATGGTAGATAGATACATTGGCCCACAAGCGGGACCCTGCACCAATCTTCGTATTTTTACCAACAAAGCAGCCAGGACCAATCACCACGTTGTCACCCAGCACAACGCCGGATTCAATGACAGCGTTTGCGCCAACTGCAACGTTGTTACCCAGCTGAGCCGTCGGATCAATTGAGGCACTAGCCGCAATGTTCTGCGCTGGCTGCGGCGTGGTATCAAGAATTTGGGCCATGCGTGCATACGTCAGGTAGGGATTTTTCACTACCAGAGCAGCGCCAGTGGCAAACGGAAGATCGTCCTGCGTCAGAACAACGGCAGACGCCTGGCATTGAGCCAGGTGTTCACGGTACTTAGGACTTACCATGAAAGTGATGTTGCCAGCTTTAGCAGATTGCATGGACGCAACAGCGGTGATGACGATATCGCCATCACCGTGTAATTCTGCATCCAACTGCTGAGCTAAATCAGCCAGTCGAATTGAAGGCATTACTTATTTAACCTGTTTCAGAACATCAGCGGTGATGTCTTTAACATCGCTGCTGTTGAAAGCAACGGCATTCGCATCAACAACCAGATCGATGCTCTGATCGGCAGCAACAGCTTTAACTGCAGACTGAATGCGAGTAACCAGTTTACCGCGCTCTTCGTTAGAACGACGCTGACGATCCTGCTCGAAAGCCTGCGCTTTCTGGGAGAAGGTCTGGCGCTGAGCCATTACGTCTTTTTCCAGCTTGCTGCGATCGCTTGCTTTCATGGTAGAACCATCGCGCTGCAGACGCTGCATTTTAGTCTGGAGGTCGCCTTCCATACGTTGCAGTTCGCTAGCACGGCCTTTGAATTCGTTTTCCAGCGTCGCAGAAACGCCCGTTTTCTGTGCAACTTGCTGGAACAAATTACCCATGTTGACGATTGCGATTTTGTCCGCTGCCTGAGCAGAAGTTGCCATCGCTAAACCGAGACCTGCAGCTAATAACCACTTTTTCACAATTAACTCCTTACCATCCCATTGGCACCTGAAGGTACCGTTCTTTGCGTGGCAAGGCGATCGTGTTACCGATCGCCAGTTGTCAGCGCTACACTGCCAACGCATTCCTTTGCAGCGAATTATTACCAGGTTTTACCAATGTTAAACTGGAATTGCTCCGCTTTGTCTCCATCGTATTTCTTAAACGGCTGGGCGTAAGAGAAGACCAACGGCCCCAGCGGTGACATCCATTGTAATGCGATACCTGCGGACATGCGAATGTTGCCCGGATCGCTGTAGTCTGGAACACCTGCCGCACGCATCTGGGCGGTATTCTCCCAGTTGGTATCCCACACCGTACCCGCATCCATAAAGAAGGAGGTACGGACAGAGTTCGCGTACTTGTCGCTGATGAACGGCGTAGGCGTGATGAACTCAAGGCTCGCCACGGCCATGGCGTTACCGCCGACTGCATCATCAGAGCTACATACTTGTTTCGGATCACGGCTTGCGCAGTTATCTTCGTCATTACCGCCGTAGTAAACCGCTTTCGGACCAATGTTATTGGACTGGAAGCCACGAACGGTGCTGGAACCGCCCGCATAGAAGTTCTCATAGAACGGCAACTCTTTACTGCCAATCCCGTCACCGTAGCCCCAACGAGTACGGCCCAGGACAACCCACTTGTGGTCATCATCAATTGGGAAGTAAGACGCCGTGTCCAGCGTCAACTTGTAGAACTCGTTATCAGAGCCAGGAATGGTCACTTTACCGTTCAGATTGACGCGAGAACCTTCCGTCGGGAAGTAGCCACGGTCAAGGCGGTTATAGGTCCAGCCATAGTTGAAGGTGAAGTCATCCGCCGCGAAACCGTTGTCATCGCTGGAGGTACTTGCCGACTGGCCAATGGAATCCAGATAACGCCACATTGCCACCTGAGGCTGCATGTTGGACAGGTCGTTATGCACATAACCTAAGCCCGCACGCAGGGTGTTGTATTCGTTCACCGGGAAGCCGAGCGTACCGTCTACACCGTAACTCTTGTTGGTATAGGAGGACAGATCCGCGTCGTCTGCTTTAAAGTCGTTATAGAAGATACGACCACCCAGGCTCACACCGTCAACGGTGAAGTATGGGTTTGTGACAGAAAACTCAGAGTAGGTCTGGTAGTCGTTTTTGGTACCGTTGATACCAACAGAGTACCCCGTACCCAGCCAGTTATCCTGCTGAACACCGACCTGGAAGCTCACACCGCTTTCAGTACCGTAGCCCACACCGAAGTTGAAGCTACCGGTGTTACGCTCTTTTACTTTATAGACGACATCAACCTGATCCGGGCTGCCTGGTACACGCTGGGTATCAGTATCAACCGTCTCGAAGTAACCCAGACGATTCAGACGCTCTTTACCCTGGTCAACCAGGTCGCTACCCAACCACGCCCCTTCCATCTGGCGCATTTCGCGGCGCAGAACGGAATCTTTAGAAGTATCGTTACCTTCGAAGCGGATCTTACGCACGTAGAAACGGTTACCCGCATCAACGTTCACGTGCAGCTTAACGGTTTTCTCTGCGTCGTTGATTTCCGGCTGAGTTTGTACGCGCGGATAGGCGTAACCATAGCGGCCGAGCAGCTTTTTAATACTGTCTTCCATTTTGGTGACTTTAGAACCGCTGTACAGATCGCCTGGCTGAATTTTGGTCAGCGACTCAATCTCAGCAGAATGCCCCGCCAGGTTTCCACTTACTTCAACGCCAGAAAGCTTGTACTGATCGCCTTCTGTGATGTTAACCGTAATGTAGATCCCTTTCTTGTCCGGAGTCAGACTGACCTGAGTTGAATCAATGTTGAAACGGGCATAACCGCGATCCAGATAATAGCTGCGCAGGGTTTCAAGGTCGCCTGCCAGTTTCTGTTTCTGGTATTTACGATCGCCCACCACGTTCCACCACGGCACTTCGTCACGCAGCTGGAACGTTGAGATAAGCTCGTCGGTGCTGAACGCGTGGTTACCCACAATGTTAATCTGTTGGATCTTCGCAGAAACACCTTCCTGGAAGACCAGTTTCAGGTCAACACGGTTACGCGGCAGCGGCGTCACTACCGCTTTCACGCTGGCGCTGTATTTACCGACGCTGTAATAGAAGTCTTCCAGACCTTTTTCAATGTCTGCAAGGGTTGTGCGGTCCAGGGACTCCCCCACACGAACACCAGATGCTTCAAGGTTTTGCTTGAGCATGTCATCTTTCACCGACTTGTTGCCGGAGAAGGTGATACTGGCGATCGTTGGACGTTCTTTTACCTGTACCAGCAGCGTATCACCATCGCGCAGAACGCGAACGTCCTCAAAGTTGCCAGTGGCAAACAGAGCACGGATGGTGTTACTGATATCTTCATCATTAACCGTATCGCCGGGGCGCACAGGCATACTGAGGAGGGCCGCACCAACGGCGACACGCTGGAGGCCTTCGAAATGAATATCTTTCACTACGAACCCGTCAGCACCGTATACGGTGGCGCTGCTAAACAGCAGCGACGCTATGAGCAACTTTTTCATCGCCATCGTTATTATGCGTTCTTCCTAACACTCTCTTACAACCGAGAGAAATCATTGAAAAGTGCAAGCCCCATTAACAGCACCAGCAAAATCGAGCCAATGCGATAACTAAAGTCTTGAACTCGCTCGGATACCGGTCCGCCTTTTAGCTTTTCAATGGCTAAAAACAGCAGATGGCCCCCGTCTAATACGGGAAGCGGGAACAGGTTAATTATCCCGAGGTTCACGCTAATGAGCGCGAGAAACATGAGATAGTAAATCACCCCGAACTCCGCTGACATCCCAGCCCCCTGAGCAATCGAAATAGGCCCACTGAGGTTGTTCAGTTTCACATCACCGGTTATCAATTTCCCCAACATGTTTACCGTCAGCTTCATCAGTTGCCATGTTTTATCCGTGGCTTCAAGGATGGCGCTGAACGGCCCATACTGGCGTATTGTCTTGTACTCATCTGGCAGTGGGATCACTTTCGGCACAACGCCTGCAAACCCTTCTGCCTTTCCGCTGCTCGATTTGGTATCCGGAATCAGCGTCAGTGAGAGCGGACTCCCCTGTCTTTCCACTTCCAGCGCGAGCGATGTACCCGGATTATCGCGTACCAGAGTAACAAAGGTCATCCATTGTGTTAATGGTTGACCATCGACTTTAACGATCCTGTCGCCCGCTTGCAAACCCGCTTTACTCGCTGCCGAATTAGCCTGTACTTCGGCTAATACCGGTTCGATTTGCGCGCTGCGCGGCCGAATCCCCAGAGCGGAAACGGGATCTTCTTTGTCGGGTTCGAAACTCCAGTGGCGTAAATCCAGCACTTTTTCCTGCCGCTGGTCTGATCCAAAAGGCGACACGCTGACAGTCGTCTTCTCATCACCAATTTTCGCAACCAGCTGCAATCGCACGGCATCCCAATCAGGGGTTTCGATGCCATCAATCGCTTTAAGTTCCATCCCAGGTGCAATTTGCCCACTCGCTGCGATAGAGCCAGGGGCAATTTCACCGACAACCGGACGCACGCCAGGGACACCGATGATAAACACCAGCCAGTAAGCGAAGATAGCAAAGATGAAATTGGCTACCGGACCGGCAGCAATGATGGCAGCACGTTGCCCAACGGTTTTGTTGTTAAACGCGCTGTGTCTCAGTTCTGGCGCAACAGGCTCGACGCGCTCGTCGAGCATTTTAACGTAGCCACCCAGCGGAATAAGGGCGATGACAAACTCGGTGCCATGGCGATCGGTACGCTTCCAGAGCGATTTACCAAACCCGATGGAGAATCTCTCCACCCGCACGCCACAGCGTCGAGCAACCCAGAAATGGCCAAATTCATGCACGGTAATCAGTACACCCAGTGCAACAATGAACGCCGCCAGATTCCAGAGAATGCTCAGCATAAAACCTTCCGTTAAATCGTCCCGAATACCAGTAAAAGCAAGCAAGCAAACACTGGAACAGCCGCCGTCAGGCTGTCTATGCGATCCAGTATCCCGCCATGGCCTGGAATCAAGTGACCACTGTCTTTAATCCCTGCTTCACGCTTGAACATACTTTCGGTGAGATCACCCAGCACCGAGGCCAGCGCAGCGAAAATTGAGCACACCAGCAATGTTGACGGTGCAACCTCCAGATTCGCCCAGAGGCCATAACCCCAGGAGATGATCGCCGCCGTAAACAGGCCGCCGATGAATCCTTGCCAGGTTTTACCCGGGGAAACCTTCGGCGCCAGTTTATGTTTGCCGAACAGTTTACCAAACATATAGGCTCCAGAGTCAGCCCCCCAGACGAGAATCATCACATAAAGCAGCCAGAGGGCTCCGCTATAGTGGTTTTCGTCATAGTGCCAGGCGCGCAGCGCGACCATACCCCAGAAAAATGGAACAATTGTGAGCAGACCAAAAATAAGGCGCAACACTTTAGAATTTCGCCACAGCGCCGCAGAGCCTGGATAAAAAAGCACCAATACAAGCGCAGCAACCCACCATGCCAGCGATATCCATAAGGATCCGGCAACCAGCGGTTGGTGAATATCGTGATGATATTCAGGCAACGTGAACAGCATCAGGGCCAGGATAAAGCCACAAAGCACCGCCAGCCATACCCGCTGTGTGCGCGAGGTAAAGCCGCTAAACTGTCCCCATTCCCAGGCGGCAAGCATGCACACCACCAGCGTAACAATCGCGAATCCCACTGGGGGCAGTAAAAACAGCGCCGCAATGACAATGGGTATTAATACAAAAGCGGAAATCAGGCGATACTTCAGCAAAAGCTACCCCCATCAGGCTTTGTCGCCACCAGGCTCGGTGCCGCCGAAACGACGCTCTCGATTGGCAAAGGCATGCAGCGCACCTTCAAAGTCTTGTTCATCAAAATCGGGCCAAAGAACATCAGTAAAGTAAAGTTCGGCGTAGGCGATTTGCCAAAGCAAAAAGTTACTTATGCGGTGTTCTCCCCCTGTCCTTATTACCAAATCCACAGGCGCCAGTTCATTCATGCAGATTTGCCGACTGAGCGCCTCTTCATCAATTTGGTCGGGTCTCAACAGCCCTTCCTGAACCTGCTCGGCAAGATGCCGAACGCCCTGAATAATATCCCAGCGTCCGCCGTAATTCGCCGCGATATTGAGCGTCAGGCCGGTATTATTTTCCGTCAGCGCTTCTGCTTTGCGAATCCGTTCCTGCAAACGTGAGTTAAAACGACTGGTTTCGCCAATAATACGCAGGCGGACGTTGTGGCGGTGCAGGCTTTTTACTTCGCTATCGAGCGCCCACACAAACAGTTCCATCAACGCAGTCACTTCCTGCGGTGGTCGATTCCAGTTCTCACTGCTAAAAGCATAGAGCGTTAACGCATCAATGCCGTTATTGGCGGCAAAAGAAACGGCGCGGCGAACGGACTTCGCCCCCGCTTTATGCCCAAAGGCTCGTATCTTCCCTTGTCTTTTCGCCCAGCGGCCGTTGCCATCCATGATGATTGCTACATGACGACAGCCATGCGCTGGCAAGTTTTCGCTCATTGGTTGATTCGCAGACAACATAACGCGTTTTTAGTCCCTGAAAAGGATTTAACGGTACACAGGAATACTGAAGCCTATACATAAAAAAGCCGTGTCAAACCACGGCTTACCTGACCACATAAAGTCAAATACCTGCGATCAGGTGGCGCAGACTATATCACTGAAGCACAACGCTAACAAATAGCACGACGACTAGTGGCTGCTTTATCACCAGCTTGCGAGACGTGTCACCAGTTTACGCGCAACAATGCGAGCCTCTGCATCGACCGCCAGCACCTCTTCCACGCTTTGTGGCTCGCGCAAATCCATCAATTCAAGCACTGAAAGATTCATTGCTGCGATATCAGTAAAGCGGATCTGCTGATTCAGAAATGCCTCAACGGTCTCTTCATTCGCTGCATTCAGTGCCGTCGTCGCCGCCTGCCCTTGGTCAAAGGCCGTCATCGCGAGCTTAAGGCACGGGTAACGGTCGTAATCAGGCTCGCTAAAGGTCAGTGAACTCAGCTTGCAGAAATCGAGCGGTTTTGCCCCGGATGTCACACGGTTTGGCCACGCCATGGCGTGAGCAATCGGCGTGCGCATATCCGGTTCGCCCAACTGAGCAAGCACGCTGCCATCCTGATAGCGCACCATAGAGTGAATCACCGATTGCGGGTGGATCAGCACTTCCATCTGTTTCGCTGACGCATTAAACAGCCAGCGCGCTTCAATGTATTCCAGACCTTTATTCATCATGGTGGCCGAATCAACGGAGATCTTACGACCCATCGACCAGTTCGGATGACGGCACGCCTGATCCGGCGTCATTGCGCTCAGTTCTGACAGTGGCGTTTCACGGAACGGGCCACCAGACCCGGTGAGCAGAATCGACACGACGCCATTCTGCTCCAGGTCAGCGTACCCCAGGTTCTGTTGAAAAGGTTGCGGCAAACTCTGAAAAATGGCGTTGTGTTCGCTATCAACCGGTAAAAGACGTGCTCCGCGCTGCTTGACCGCCTCCATAAACAGGCGTCCGCAGGTCACCAGCGACTCTTTATTCGCAAGCAGAACATCTTTACCGGCATCAATAGCGGCAAGCGTCGGCAGAAGCCCAGCCGCCCCAACGATAGCGGCCATCACCTGATCGACCTCATCCAGCGCCGCCATCTCGCATGCCGCCTGCTGACCGCTGAGCACCTCGGTGCGGCTGCCCTTTTCCTGCAGCTGCGCTTTCACCTGGCGAGCACTCTCTTCGTCATCCATCACCGCAAAGCGGGGCGTAAACTCCAGACACTGCTCCACCATGCGCTGCACGTTTTTACCGGCCACAAGGGCGGTCACGGTGTAGCTTTCAGGATTATGGCGAACCACGTCAAGAGTGCTGCAACCGATAGAGCCGGTTGAGCCAAGGAGTGTTAAATGCTTCATGAGATGCCCGGAAAAAAGTTAGACCAGATAAAAGCAAAACGCCGCCAGTAAGACACAACGTCCCCTGAACGGCGTTTATCAGTGTACGACAGAAATCAGAACTGCATCAGTTCCGCTTCTTTATCTGCCAGCGCCGCATCAATTTTCTTGATAGCCGCGTCAGTCATCTTCTGCACGTCATCCTGGGAACGACGGTCATCATCTTCGCTGATCTCTTTTTCTTTCAGCAGCGCTTTTACTTTATCGTTCGCGTCGCGACGTACGTTACGTACGGAAACACGACCTTGCTCAGCTTCACCGCGCACCACTTTGATCAGGTCTTTACGACGTTCTTCGGTCAGCGCAGGCAGCGGAACGCGGATGTCAGCACCCGCAGAGCTTGGGTTCAGACCGAGGTCAGACGCCATGATCGCTTTCTCAATAGCCGGGCTCATTGAACGATCGAATACGTTGATTTTCAGCGTACGGGTATCTTCTACGGTAACGCTCGCCAGCTGACGCAGTGGAGTTGGCGTACCGTAGTATTCTACGATGATGCCATCCAGCAGGCTTGGAGAAGCACGGCCAGTACGGATTTTGCTGATTTGGTTTTTGAACGCTTCTACGCATTTATCCATGCGTACTTCAGCATCTTTTCTGATGTCGTTAATCACGTTACGGATCCTTGAAAACTTGTCTCAGGCAGACTAACCGCCAGCACAGCGCTACAGGTGTGCTAAGTATAGTCGCGTTTAATTCATGACAACGCCAAAGGCGCGTCCGGGTAAGATACCACTACAAAGTAAAGCGGAATCTTACCTGTATTTATCGCCGACGGAAATTATTCCGTGATCAAAGTGCCTTCTTTTTCGCCCATTACAACGCGGCGCAGTGCGCCCGGCTTGTTCATGTTGAAGACACGGATCGGCAGTTTGTGGTCACGAGCCAGCGTGAAGGCGGCAAGATCCATTACTTTCAGCTCTTTATCCAGCACTTCGCTGTAGCTCAGCTGATCGTACATGGTCGCAGACGGATCTTTTGCCGGATCGGCAGTAAACACGCCATCCACTTTGGTCGCTTTCAGCACCACATCGGCTTCGATTTCGATACCGCGCAGGCAGGCAGCGGAATCGGTGGTAAAGAACGGGTTACCCGTACCGGCGGAGAGGATCACCACGCGGTTGTTGCGCAGCAGGCTGATGGCTTCTGCCCAGCTGTAGTTATCGCACACGCCGTTCAGAGGAATAGCGGACATCAGGCGGGCGTTCACATAGGCGCGATGGAGCGCATCACGCATGGCCAGGCCATTCATCACGGTTGCCAGCATACCCATGTGGTCGCCCACAACGCGGTTCATCCCCGCTTTCGCCAGACCAGCACCACGGAAAAGGTTGCCACCGCCAATGACCACGCCAACCTGAATACCCAGTTCGACCAGTTCTTTGATTTCCTGTGCCATGCGGTCAAGGATGCTTGCGTCAATACCGAAGCCTTCCGTTCCCTGCAGCGCTTCGCCACTCAGCTTAAGCAGAATGCGTTTGTACACGGGTTTTGCATTGGTAGCCATGTTTCTTTCCTGAGACTGTCAACGATTAAGATGGGGTTAATTCTGGCGACATGTTATGCCGCAAACCAGTGCAGGGATACAGTAACCTGTCTGATTTTGTATGACGGGTGACAAAAAGAAGCCGCCCTCAGGCGGCTCCTTTTCAATCATTAAGACTGCTTGGACATTGCAGCAACTTCTGCTGCGAAGTCAGTCTCAACTTTCTCGATGCCTTCGCCCACTTCGAAGCGGATGAAGCCAGTTACGTCAGCGTTGTGCTCTTTCAGCAGCTGAGCAACAGACTTGCTTGGATCCATAACGAAAGGCTGGCCAGTCAGAGAAACTTCGCCGGTGAATTTCTTCATACGGCCTTCAACCATTTTCTCTGCGATTTCTTTAGGCTTACCAGACTGCATCGCGATGTCCAGCTGAACCTGGTACTCTTTCTCTACCACTTCAGCAGACACGTCTTCTGGCTTAACGAATTCTGGCTTGCTTGCAGCGATGTGCATTGCCAGCTGTTTAACCAGCTCTTCATCAGCGCCTTTAGCCGCAACCAGAACACCGATACGTGCGCCGTGCTGGTAAGAACCCAGTACTTCGCCTTCCAGGGAAGATACGCGACGGATGTTGATGTTCTCACCGATTTTAGCAACCAGTGCAACACGTTCTTCTTCGAACTGTGCTTTCAGAACTTCAACGTCAGTGATTTTGCCAGCAACAGCTGCGTCCAGTACTTTGTTCGCAAATGCCTGGAAACCGCCATCTTTAGCAACGAAGTCAGTCTGGCAGTTAACTTCCAGAATGATACCGTAGGTGCCGTCGATTTTAGTGATGATCACGCCGTCAGCAGCAACGTTGCCTGCTTTCTTAGCTGCTTTGATCGCACCGGATTTACGCATGTTTTCGATTGCCAGCTCAATGTCGCCGTTCGCTTCAGTCAGCGCTTTTTTGCAATCCATCATGCCTGCGCCAGTACGCTCGCGCAGCTCTTTTACCAGGGATGCGGTAATTTCAGCCATTCTTAAATCCTCGGGAGATGTGAACTGCCCGGCCATAAGCCAAACAGTATAAATTGAAAAAAGGGGCCGATAATTGGCCCCTATTCATACACGGTACTAATAAGGGGTAAAACCTTATTATTCAGCTTCTACGAAGCTTTCTTCCGCCTGAGAAGCCAGATCCTGGGAACGGCCTTCACGAACGGTAGCAGCTACAGCGCTCAGGTACAGGCTAACAGCACGGATTGCGTCGTCGTTACCCGGGATAACGAAGTCAACACCGTCCGGATCGGAGTTGGTATCAACGATAGCGAATACCGGGATACCCAGGTTGTTAGCTTCTTTGATTGCGATGTGCTCGTGGTCTGCATCGATTACGAACAGCGCGTCTGGCAGGCCGCCCATATCTTTGATACCGCCCAGGCTGTTTTCCAGCTTGTCCAGTTCACGAGTACGCATCAGCGCTTCTTTCTTAGTCAGCTTATCGAAAGTACCGTCCTGAGACTGGGTTTCCAGATCTTTCAGGCGTTTGATGGACTGACGAACAGTTTTCCAGTTGGTCAGCATGCCGCCCAACCAGCGATGGTTCACGAAGAACTGGTCGCAGCTGTTAGCAGCATCTTTCACAGCTTCGCTTGCAGCGCGCTTAGTACCAACGAACAGAATCTTACCTTTACGGGAAGAGATCTTGTTCAGCTCAGCCAGGGCTTCGTTGAACATTGGTACAGTTTTCTCAAGGTTGATGATGTGAACTTTGTTACGTGCGCCGAAGATGAAAGGCTTCATTTTCGGGTTCCAGTAACGGGTCTGGTGACCAAAGTGAACACCAGCCTTGAGCATGTCGCGCATGGAAACAGTTGCCATGTTTAAAACCTCTATAGTAAAAGTTGGGGTTATGCCTCCACGTATCCCATATTACCGACCCCAAAGGGCACCCCGGAATATGTGCCGATACGTGTGTGTTGTTACACAAAGTGAGATTTGTCGCTTCCGTCCAGCCTGTGTATCTGAAATGGATCGGAAGTCCGGCGCGCTTTATACCACAAAACACGGCCAGAAACCAATAATTGTTGACGGTGTGTGCTGTTAATGATTCTCAATTTGGCAGTGGGTGCGCCAGACTGTTACCATTGACGACACTTGAACTAGTATTGTCGAAAAATCGACACCGATGGACAGATTACATGGCTATCTCTATTAAGACTCCTGAAGAAATTGAAAAAATGCGCGTCGCCGG
Organism: Colias nastes; assembly: GCA_907164665.1. Lineage (NCBI taxonomy): Eukaryota > Metazoa > Arthropoda > Insecta > Lepidoptera > Pieridae > Colias > Colias nastes. The sequence goes on along the minus strand of CAJQZM010040735.1, from coordinate 61,472 downwards.
TCGTCTGGCCGCTGAAGTGCTGGAAATGATCGAGCCGTTCGTGAAGCCGGGCGTCAGCACTGGCGAGCTGGATCGCATCTGTAATGACTACATCGTCAACGAGCAGCACGCGGTCTCCGCCTGCCTCGGCTACCACGGTTTTCCAAAATCCGTGTGCATCTCTATAAATGAAGTGGTTTGTCACGGTATTCCGGATGACGCAAAACTGCTGAAAGATGGCGACATCGTTAACATCGACGTGACCGTCATTAAAGACGAATACCACGGCGACACCTCTAAGATGTTCATCGTAGGCAAACCGACCATCCTCGGCGAGCGCCTGTGTAAAGTGACGCAAGAGAGCCTCTACCTGGCACTGAAGATGGTGAAACCAGGCATCCGTCTGCGCACTATCGGTGCGGCTATCCAGAAGTTCGTGGAAGCGGAAGGTTTCTCCGTGGTGCGCGAGTACTGCGGGCACGGCATTGGTCGCGTCTTCCACGAAGAGCCGCAGGTTCTGCACTACGATGCGGATGACGGCGGCGTGGTGCTGCAGAAAGGCATGACCTTCACCATTGAGCCAATGGTCAACTCTGGCGATTACCGCATCCGCACCATGAAAGACGGCTGGACGGTGAAAACCAAAGACAGAAGCTTGTCTGCACAGTACGAGCATACTATTGTGGTAACAGACAACGGCTGCGAAATTATGACGTTGCGCAAGGATGACACCATCCCGGCGATACTGACGAACATTGAGTGATAAAAGAGCCGGCGAATGCCGGCTTTTTTAATGGCGATAGCTTTTTCTTATGGGTGGCGCACGATGAGTAATCTTTTACCCGAACAGTATGCTAACACAGCCCTTCCCACCCTTCCCGACCAGCCCGACAACCCGGGTGTCTGGCCGCCGCATGAGCTGAAGTGTGCCGATATCAAAGCACATATGGATGTCTTCCAGCGCTGGCTCAGTAGCGCGTTTGACGCAGGCATTTCCGCCGAGCAGCTCATCGAAGCACGCACCGAGTTTATCGACCAACTGCTGCAACGCCTGTGGATCGATTACGGCTTCGGGCAGATTAGCGACGTCGCGCTGGTTGCCGTCGGGGGCTATGGTCGCGGTGAACTGCATCCGCTTTCCGATATCGACCTGCTGATCTTAAGCCGCAAAAAGCTGCCGGACGAACAGGCGCAAAAAATTGGCGAACTGCTGACCCTGCTCTGGGACGTGAAGCTGGAAGTGGGCCACAGCGTGCGCACCCTGGAAGAGTGTCTGCTGGAGGGGCTATCTGACCTGACCGTCGCCACCAACCTGATTGAAACCCGCCTGCTGATTGGTGACGTCGCGCTGTTCCTGGAGCTACAGAAACACATCTTCAGCGACGGCTTCTGGCCGTCAGAAAAGTTCTTCGCCGCGAAGGTCGAGGAGCAAAACCAGCGCCACCAGCGTTACCACGGCACCAGCTATAATCTTGAACCCGATATTAAAAGCAGCCCCGGCGGCCTGCGCGACATTCATACCCTGCAGTGGGTTGCCCGTCGCCACTTTGGCGCGACGTCAATGGATGAGATGGTCGGCTTCGGCTTCCTCACCGAGGCCGAGCGTAACGAGCTAAACGAGTGCCTGCACCTGCTGTGGCGCATCCGGTTTGCCCTGCATCTGGAAGTCACCCGCTACGATAACCGCCTGCTGTTTGATCGCCAGCTCAGCGTGGCGCAGCGCCTGAATTATCAGGGCGAAGGCAACGAGCCGGTTGAGCACATGATGAAGGATTTCTTCCGCGTCACCCGCCGCGTCACCGAACTGAACCAGATGCTGCTGCAGCTGTTCGACGAGGCCATTCTGGCCCTGACGGCAGACGAGAAACCGCGCCCGATTGATGATGAGTTCCAGCTGCGCGGGACGCTTATCGATCTGCGCGACGAAACGCTGTTCATCCGCGAGCCGGAAGCGATTCTGCGTATGTTCTATACCATGGTTCGCAACAGCACCATCACCGGGATCTACTCCACCACCCTGCGTCATCTGCGCCATGCGCGCCGCCACCTGACTCAGCCTTTGTGCTATATCCCGGAAGCGCGCGCCCTGTTCCTGAGCATGCTGCGCCACCCGGGCGCCGTCAGCCGCGGCCTGCTGCCGATGCACCGCCACAGCGTGCTGTGGGCGTATATGCCCCAGTGGTCGCATATTGTTGGTCAGATGCAGTTCGATCTGTTCCACGCCTACACAGTGGATGAACACACGATCCGCGTCATGCTCAAGCTGGAAAGCTTTGCGAAAGAAGAGACGCGATCCCGCCACCCGCTGTGCGTTGAACTGTGGCCACGCCTCTCCCATCCTGAACTGATCCTGATCGCCGCCCTGTTCCACGATATCGCCAAAGGTCGCGGCGGCGACCACTCGGTGCTGGGGGCGCAGGACGTGCTGAAATTTGCTGAGCTGCACGGGCTGAACTCACGCGAAACGCAGCTGGTGGCCTGGCTGGTCCGTCATCACCTGCTAATGTCGGTTACAGCACAGCGTCGTGACATTCAGGATCCTGAAGTCATTAAGCAATTCGCCGAAGAGGTGCAAACAGAAAACCGCCTGCGCTATCTGGTCTGCCTGACGGTGGCGGATATCTGCGCCACCAACGAAACCCTGTGGAACAGCTGGAAGCAGAGCCTGCTGCGCGAACTGTACTTCGCTACCGAAAAACAGCTGCGTCGTGGTATGCAAAACACCCCGGACATGCGCGAGCGCGTGCGCCACCATCAGCTGCAGGCGCTGGCGCTGTTGCGGATGGATAATATTGATGAAGAGGCGCTGCATCAGATCTGGGCGCGCTGTCGCGCTAACTACTTTGTACGCCACAGCCCAAACCAGCTTGCCTGGCACGCGCGACATCTGCTGAAGCACGATTTGTCGAAGCCGATGATCCTGCTCAGCCCGCAGGCCACGCGCGGGGGCACGGAGATCTTCATCTGGAGCCCGGACCGACCCTATCTGTTTGCCGCCGTCTGCGCCGAACTGGACAGGCGTAATCTGAGCGTTCACGACGCGCAGATTTTTACCACCCGCGACGGCATGGCAATGGACACCTTTATTGTGCTGGAGCCGGACGGCAGCCCGCTGTCGTCAGACAGGCATGAAGGAATTCGTTTTGGTCTGGAGCAGGCCATTACCCAACGCAGTTGGCAACCGCCGCAGCCGCGTCGCCAGCCTGCAAAATTGCGTCATTTTACCGTCGATACCGAGGTCAATTTCCTGCCGACCCACACCGACCGCAAATCGTTCCTGGAGCTGATCGCGCTCGATCAGCCAGGGCTACTTGCCCGCGTCGGCCAGGTTTTTGCCGATCTGGGAATTTCGCTTCACGGAGCCCGAATTACAACCATTGGCGAGCGAGTAGAAGATTTATTTATAATCGCCACAGCGGACCGGCGTGCCCTTAATAATGACCTGCAGCTTGAAGTGCAACAACGGTTGACAGCAGCCCTCAATCCAAACGATAAAGGGTGACGTGTTTTTTAGTGAAATGGAAAGAGTAAACAATGCAGCAGTTACAGAACGTTATTGAGTCCGCTTTTGAGCGTCGCGCCGAGATCACTCCGGCAAATGTGGATACCGTGACCCGTGAAGCGGTAAACCAGGTTATTTCCCTGCTGGATTCCGGCGCATTACGCGTGGCAGAAAAAATCGACGGTCAGTGGGTCACTCATCAATGGCTGAAGAAAGCCGTGCTGCTCTCTTTCCGTATCAACGATAACCAGGTTATCGACGGAGCAGAAAGCCGCTACTTCGATAAAGTGCCAATGAAATTCGCTGACTACGACGAAGCGCGCTTCCAGAAAGAAGGCTTCCGCGTGGTACCACCTGCGGCAGTGCGTCAGGGCGCGTTCATCGCACGCAATACCGTGCTGATGCCATCTTACGTGAACATCGGTGCTTACGTTGACGAAGGCACCATGGTGGACACCTGGGCGACAGTCGGCTCTTGCGCGCAAATCGGTAAAAACGTTCACCTGTCCGGCGGCGTCGGCATCGGTGGCGTACTGGAGCCGCTGCAGGCCAACCCAACCATCATCGAAGACAACTGCTTCATCGGCGCACGCTCTGAAGTGGTTGAAGGCGTGATTGTGGAAGAAGGCTCCGTGATCTCCATGGGCGTTTACATCGGCCAGAGCACCCGTATTTATGACCGCGAAACCGGTGAAGTTCACTACGGTCGCGTTCCAGCGGGTTCTGTGGTGGTTTCCGGCAACCTGCCGTCTAAAGACGGTAAATACAGCCTGTACTGCGCGGTTATCGTGAAGAAAGTGGATGCGAAAACCCGCGGTAAAGTGGGCATCAACGAGTTGCTGCGCACCATCGATTAATCGGGTATAACAAAAAGCGGGGGCAACCCCGCTTTTTTTGTATCTGAGGGTGGCGAAAATAGATTTTTTCGTTAATTATTCAAAGGTTATGTTGAGATCAAGGGTACCGCTATGTACGATAATCTGAAAAGTCTGGGCATTACCAATCCTGATGAAATTGATCGTTACAGCCTCCGTCAGGAAGCCAATAACGATATTCTTAAAATCTATTTTCACAAGGACAAAGGTGAGTTTTTCGCCAAAAGCGTGAAGTTTAAATATCCACGCCAGCGCAAAACCGTGGTGGCTGACGGCATCGGTCAGGGTTACAAAGAAGTACAGGAAATCAGCCCTAACCTGCGCTATGTGATCGATGAACTCGATCAGATCTGCCAACGCGACCGCACTGAAGTCGATCTCAAGCGTAAGATCCTTGACGATCTGCGTCACCTTGAAAGCGTTGTGACGAATAAGATCAGCGAGATTGAAGCAGATCTTGAGAAATTAACGCGCAACAAATAAGTTGGGTGCGGCCTGATGCCCTCACCCCGGCCCTCTCCCACAGGGAGAGGGAGAAAACCATCATGTAGGCCGGGTAAGGCGAAGCCGCCACCCGGCAAACAACATCATCGCTGCTCATCCAGCTGCAGCGCCACATACAGCAGCAGCCTGTCGTCAAAATTCCCCAGATCCAGTCCCGTCAGCTCCGAAATCCGGTTTAACCGATACTCCAGGGTATTGCGGTGAATAAACAGCGCCTTTGAGGTCGCCAGCGGCTGCACGTTGTGACGGAACCAGGCCTGCAATGTACGGCGCAGCAGGCCGTTGTTGTCCATGGCTTTCAGGCGCACTAATGGCCGCGCCAGCTCGTTGGCCTGCCAGCCGCCGCGCAGGCTGTCGAGCAGCACCGGCAGCATCAAATCCTGATAGAAATAACTGCGGCTTTCCGGCATACGCTGTTTACCCACCATCATGGTGGTGCGTGCGGTCCGCCAGGAGCGGGCGATACTGCCCGGCCCGGTGAAGTAGTTGCCCAGCGCGACGCGAAAACGCAGCTGGCCGTTCTCCTGCATGCGTGCAATCAGCTGATCCACACGGCGGCGATGGTCTTCTGCATCCCAGCGGCCAAACTGATTGAGCGCGGGTTTAAGCACCACCATTTCAGTCAGAGACACAATCGCCACCAGGTTATTGCGTTCCGGCGTCGCCAGCGCATTTTGCAGCTGCTGCAGCTCTGCCATGGCGCTGTCCACGCCAAGCTGGCCGCTATCGACCTCAATCACCGCCACCACGCGCGGCTGGTTCAGATCGATCCCCAACCGCTGCGCCCATTCGCTGAGTGCAGGCGTATGCTCATCCGCCTGTATAAGGTTCATGACCAGCTCTTCGCGCAGGCGGCTGTCCTGGGCGAGAAGGTGCATCAGGCGCGACTGCTCCAGCATCATCTCCGCCGTCATACAGACCAGCTCGCCGTATTTACGCAGCGACTCCGGCTCGCCGGTCAGACCGATTACCCCCACAATCTCACCTTCAAGGCGCAGCGGCAAATTGATGCCCTGACGCACGCCATGCAGATGTTTTGCTACCGCATCGTCGATATCTACCACGCGGCCCTGGGAGAGCACCAGCAATGCACCTTCGTGCAATTCCCCAATACGCTCGCGATCGCCGCTGCCGATAATGCGGCCGCGAGCATCCATCACGTTGATATTGGTATCAATGATGCGCATGGTGCGCGCCACGATATCCTGCGCCATTTTGGTATCAAGATGCCAGCCAGCCATGTAACCCTCCTGTGAGCAGAGCTCAAGCATAGGGAAGTTCAGCGACGGCTGCATTGTGCGAATGCATAAAGAGAGAGGGAGAAGTATGGAGTTGTGGTAACAGTCACAGAAACGAGAAAGCCCCTGCGAACAGGGGCTTGAGAGGATTACTGCATCAGCAGATAAAGCGAGGTATCACCACGCTGGATATTCAGCGCCAGCACGGAAGGCTTGCTGTCGAGAATTTTGCGCAGTTCAGCGATGTTTTTCACCGGCTGCTGGTTAGCGCCCATGATCACATCACCTTTTTTCAGGCCGATACGGGCTGCCGGTGAATTCGCTTTCACGTTGTTCACCACCACGCCTTTGTCTGCGCCTTTATTGCTCATCTCGGCACCTTCAATCCCGCTGAAGATGGTGCTGGAATCCACCTGATTCTGGCTGCTCTGCTGCAGCTCCAGGCTTACGTTAACCGGCTTACCGTCGCGCAGCAGGCCGAGGGTGACTTTGCTGCCAATCGGCATCGAGCCTACTTCGGCACGCAGGGCGGCAAAGCTGCTGATCGGCTTACCGTTCAGGGAGGTGATCACATCCCCCGCTTTAATGCCCGCCTTCGCCGCAGAGGAATTCGGCATCACCTGGCTGACGAATGCCCCACGCTGGGCGTCAACCTTCATCGCTTTCGCCAGCTCGGAGTTCAGCTCAGTCCCGAGGATACCCAGCTCACCGCGTTTCACCTGGCCATACTGCACCATCTGCGCGGTCAGGTTTTTCACCATGTTGCTTGGGATAGCAAAGCCGATCCCGATGTTGCCACCGTCCGGTGCCAGAATGGCGGTGTTGATACCGATCAGTTCACCGTTCAGGTTCACCAGCGCACCGCCGGAGTTACCGCGGTTGATCGCCGCATCCGTCTGGATAAAGTTTTCGTAGTTTTCCGCGTTCAGGCCGCTACGACCCAGCGCAGAGACGATACCTGAAGTCACGGTTTCGCCCAGACCAAACGGGTTACCGATTGCCACGGTGTAGTCACCTACGCGCAGCGCGTCGGAATCGGCAAGCTTAATCGCCGTCAGGTTTTTCGGATCCTGAATCTGGATCAGCGCGATATCAGAGCGCGGATCCTTACCCACGACTTTGGCATCGAATTTACGACCGTCGCTCAGCTGAACTTTAATGGTGCTGGCGTTATCCACAACGTGGTTGTTGGTCACCACGTAGCCTTTTGCGGCGTCAATGATGACACCCGAGCCAAGCGCCATGAATTTCTGCTGCTGGCCGCCGCCCTGGCTGTCATCTCCTGCCCCACCGCCCTGACAGAACGGGGAACTCTGGAATGGCGAACCGTCCTGGCAGAACGGCGAGTTGTCGCCGAAGAACTGCTGGAAGTTACGCGGCATACGCGGCGTATTGACGGTCGTGCTGCCCTCAACGTTAATACTCACCACCGATGGCATCACTTTTTCGAGCATCGGTGCCAGGCTTGGCATCTGCTGCGCGGTTGCTGCCGACGACGCGGTCTCGGCTGCAGTAGCAGTCAGAGGAGACAGCGCTAAACCTAAACTCAGAGCCAGTGCACTCATTGCTAATGTGGTTTTTTTCATGTTTCTCAATCTCGATTTACCAGATAACGCAAAATTGCTGTGTAACTCAGATTCGTTTTATACCGCTTAGTTCCGGGATTAAGTTTATGGAAAAAGTAAAAATTTATTGGTCGTCTTTACAAAACTCAGCGCTTATTCCACGGCCATGAGCTTGCGGTACTCATCCCAGGCATATAAATCTGTCATGCCGCTGATATAGTCCTGGATAAGGCGACAGCGATAATAATATTCCATCACTGGCCATTCCGGGGAGTGGCGTTCCAGCTTACCAATCGCTTCGACATACGCCAGACGATGACGGGTAGAAAGTTTCTGATAAAGCCGGGATTCGATAGGTATTCGCCGCACGCGCTCGTGTTCCACCAGCTCGCTGAATTCATCGACTGATAAGTGAAGCAACGGGGAATAAATTTCCAGTAATCCGCTGATCACCCGGTATCCCTGCAGCTCTAATTGCTCCACGTCCGGATGGCTGAACACATGGCGCATCGCCACATGTTTATAAAGCTCAAGGAGTTGACTGAAACTGCTGTCATCTTCCAGCAGCGCGTGATTGAATTCCCCGCTGAAAATCAGCGGCAAATTATCAATAAAGCGCGACGCCGCGTAAGGCACCAGCTTATTTAATGTATTGACCCGTAAATACATAAAGAACTGATCTTCGGTACTGCGGCTGAGGGAATTCGAGCGCGATTTTTCCCAGGCATTTTCGACGACCTGAGAAAACAGCGACCCTTTTTCATGTTTACCCCAGGCATCATAAAGATGCTGATAAAGCTCCTCGACGCTGAATATTCTTTTCTCAACGGCGTCTTCCAGGTCGGCCACGCAATAGGAAATGTCATCGGCGGCTTCCATAATCCACGTCAATGGGAAACGCCCCTTTGGCGTTAATGAAAGTTCTTTACGCAGCCGCTCAATATAGGCCTCTTCGGAGAGATAGTAGCCCGGCTTTTTCATCAGGTAGCTGTGCGTGGCAGGCGTTTCTCCCATCCACCAGGCCGGGCGCGTGTATTTGAGTATGCAGCCCACCTGCGCCCACGTCAGATTCATGCGCATCAGGGAGTGCACCAGGCGGATCCCCTGCGCGTTACCTTCAAAATGGCAGAGATCCTGACGGACTTTGCGACGCAGATCGTTAAGGCTCTCTTCACCCTCACGCAGGCGTAAATCCCTCACCACGCAGCGATCGTCGCTCAACGGCTGGCTTTTCGCGTCCAAAGGGAAAAGCCGCTGCTTAAACCAGTCGTTGATTGCCGCCTCGCCGAAATGGCCGAAGGGCGGGTTGCCGATGTCATGCATCAGGCAGGCCATCTCAACGATGCTTTCAAACGGCCCGGTCAGTTCATCCAGACCATAAGTTTCCAGCAGCCGCTGCTCTTTCAGGCGGCTCAAAATCTCTTTGGCAATGTAGCGCCCAACCTGCTGAACTTCCATAGAGTGGGTTAAGCGCGTGCGCACCGCGGCGTTACGCTCCAGCGGGAACACCTGGGTCTTTTGCTGCAAGCGCCGGATAGCGGGCGAGTTAATGATCCTCCCGCGATCGCTCTCGAAGATACGCAGGATCTCATGTTCGCTCTTTTCGCCCTGCGGCGAACGGAAACGTCGGTGCCAGTTAATTTTGGTGCGAAAATCGATTGGTGCCATGTGCTCCCCCGCGTGAGAATGCGTTTCCCCTTAACCGCATGATAGACTATGCATCTTAACAAGGCACATCGCGAGTAAATCTATGAAAATCGGCATTATTGGTGCAATGGAAGAAGAAGTTACGCTGCTGCGTGACAAAATTGAGAACCGTCAGACTCTCTCTCTGGGTGGTTGTGAGATCTACACCGGCCAGCTGAACGGTGTTGACGTGGCTCTGCTGAAATCTGGCATCGGTAAAGTTGCGGCTGCGCTGGGTGCGACCCTGCTGCTCGAACGCTGCAAGCCGGACGTGATCGTTAACACTGGCTCTGCGGGCGGTCTGGCGCCGACGCTGAAAGTGGGTGATATCGTCGTTTCCGACGAAGCACGTTACCACGATGCCGACGTGACCGCCTTCGGCTACGAATATGGTCAGCTTCCGGGTTGCCCGGCGGGGTTTAAAGCCGACGACAACCTGATTGCCGCGGCAGAAAGCTGCATCGCAGAACTCAACCTTAATGCGGTACGCGGCCTGATTGTCAGCGGTGATGCGTTCATTAACGGCTCCGTGGGCCTGGCGAAAATCCGCCATAACTTCCCGCAGGCGGTTGCCGTTGAGATGGAAGCAACCGCGATTGCTCATGTTTGCCATAACTTTAGCGTACCGTTCGTGGTGGTTCGCGCGATCTCTGACGTGGCAGACCAGCAGTCCCACATTAGCTTTGACGAGTTCCTTGTTGTGGCGGCAAAACAGTCCACCGTGATGGTGGAGCGTCTGGTGCAGAAACTGGCTCGTGGCTAAACATACCGTCAGGGCGCTGGCCGCCCTGCTTCTTCTCGCACCGGCATGGCTTTTCGCCGCGCCGCGTGTGATTACTCTCTCCCCCGCGAATACCGAACTGGCCTTTGCTGCCGGGATCACCCCTGTGGGCGTGAGTAGCTTTTCGAATTTTCCCCCCCAGGCCGCCAGCATTGAGCAGGTCGCGACCTGGCAAGGAATGAATCTCGAGCGCATTGTGGCGCTTAAGCCTGACCTCGTGCTGGCCTGGCGTGGCGGCAATGCCGAGCGGCAGGTCAACCAACTGACCTCACTGGGTATTAAGGTCATGTGGGTGGACGCAGTCAGTATTGAGCAAATCGCCCAGACGCTGCGCGATCTGGCCCCTTTTAGCCCCACGCCCAAAAAAGCCGAGGACGCTGCGAAACAGATGCTCAGCGACTATGCAGCGCTGAAATCCCGGTACAACACCCCCGCCAAAAAACGCATCTTTCTGCAATTTGGTAGCCAGCCGTTGTTCACCACCGGAAAAGGGTCGATTCAGAACCAGGTGCTGGAAATCTGCGGCGGCGAAAATATCTTTGCAGCCAGCCGGGTACCCTGGCCTCAGGTCAGCCGTGAACAGGTGCTTGCACGCCAGCCGCAGGCCATCGTCGTGGTCGGAAATGCGAGCGATATTCCTAAAGTTGAACACTTCTGGCAAAGCCAGCTTAAAATTCCGGTGATCCCGCTCAACGGTGACTGGTTTGAACGCGCCAGCCCGCGTATTATCCTCGCCGCAAAACAACTCTGTGCCGCGCTGGCAGAGAGTCACTAACATAGATAAATACTTTTCGAGGATTTAACGATGCTCGTGTATTGGCTGGATATTCTTGGCACAGCCGTTTTTGCTATCTCCGGCGTTTTACTCGCCGGAAAACTGCGCATGGATCCGTTTGGCGTGCTGGTGCTGGGCGTTGTGACCGCCGTGGGCGGCGGAACAATCCGCGATATGGCGCTGGCGAATGGCCCGGTATTTTGGGTAAAAGATCCCACCGACCTGGTGGTGGCGATGGTCACCTGCATGTTGACCATTGTACTGGTTCGTCAACCCCGCAGATTACCCAAATGGATATTACCGGTGCTGGATGCCGTCGGCCTCGCCGTGTTTGTCGGTATTGGCGTTAATAAGGCGTTTAATGCAGGTACCGGTCCGATGGTGGCGATCTGCATGGGTGTATTAACCGGCGTGGGCGGCGGGATCATTCGCGACATTCTGGCGCGTGAAGTGCCGATGATCCTGCGTACTGAAATTTACGCGACGGCCTGTATTGTAGGGGGAATTGTTCACGCCACCGCGTATTACACCTTTGCGGTCCCGCTGGAAAATGCCGCGATGCTGGGGATGGTCGTGACGCTGGTGATACGTTTAGCGGCGATACGCTGGCACCTGAAACTGCCGACGTTTGCGCTGGATGAGAATGGCAGGTAAATGCAAAACGGTAACCGCAAGGTTACCGTTTTTAGCGTTTTGCCGGGGTGAGGGCACCATCCCGCACCCTCTTAAATACTGAACGACGAACCACACCCACAGGTGCTTGTTGCGTTCGGGTTGGTCACCACAAAGCGCGAACCTTCCAGACCTTCGGTGTAATCAACCGAACCACCGACCAGGTATTGCAGGCTCATCGGGTCAACCACCAGCGCGACGCCCTGCTTCTCGATGGTCATATCGCCCTCGTTCACCTGGTCGTCAAAGGTAAAACCATACTGGAAGCCGCTGCAGCCACCACCGGTAATATAAACACGGAGTTTCAGTTCCGGATTATCTTCATCGGCAATCAGGACTTTCACTTTTTTGGCTGCTGCTTCGGTAAATTCGAGCGGTACAGCTACTACGTCATCACTCATCTTATGCTCCCATGAATACTGCATACTGCTATTGGGTAAAAATCACCCAATTCTTTTTTTCATTATCTAATACCCTGGTAATTCATTCAAGTATTCTGCGTTGAGGCCCGTTCAGCCTCCTGTTTCGCCAGGGTCCGTGCAAGAATGGTGGAGTATAGCGGTTTTCCACCCAGGAATTGGGCTAATAGTGTCGCGCCGAGACAGGTAATGATCATTGGCAAAATGAGCTGGTAATTGTCCGTCATCTCCAGCACCAGCACGATCCCGGTCAAGGGTGCACGCAGGGACGCGGCGAGCAGCGCCCCCATTCCGGCGACGGCAAACGTCCCGGCTTCAAGGTGATAGGCCGGGAAACCCACGGCCGCCGCCATGCCAAAAGCGGTTCCCAGCAGCGTGCCCAGCGCCAGCATCGGGGCAAAAATGCCGCCAGGTGCGCCGGAGGAGAAGCAGAGTACGGTAGTGATCACCCGCGAAATGAACATGAACAGCAAAAGACCAATGCTGAAATTTCCCGCCGCCGCAATGGGGATAAGGCCAAAGCCGCCACCTGCCGCGTTGGGTTCGATAAAGCCCAGAACCCCACACATGCCGCCGAGCAGCCCCCCCACCAGCACCCATTTGGTCGTGTTGCCGCCGTGGATCCGCTGGAACATGTCCTGAGCACGTAAAATAAGGCTGTTAAACAGCGGGCCAACAATGCCAAAAATCATGCCGAGGATCAGATACAGCCACAGCGTATTGACCGGCGCATTGGTGAGCTTCCCGACCTCGATGACCGCCCCTTCGCCATTGAAAAGGCGAAAAACGATACTCGACATGATCACCCCGGTAAACACCGCTTTTATCGAGATCAGGTTGTAGCGAAACTGAGCGCGCATCTCTTCGATAATAAACAGGATCCCCGCCAGCGGGGCATTAAACGCGGCGGAAAGCCCTGCGGCGGCACCGGTTGCCAGCAGCGTATGGCGGGCTTCAGCACTGCGCATCCTGAACAGATCGCTGACCATACGGCCAACATTACCGCCCAGTTGTACGGTCGGCCCTTCGCGCCCGAGCACCATTCCCGCACCAAGCGTCCCCAACCCGCCGATAAACTTCACGGGAAGCACGCGCCACCAGCGGACCGGACGCAGCTCTTCGAGCGCCCCTTCTATTTCCGGGATCCCTGAACCGCCCGCTTCCGGGGCAAATTTCCGTACCAGAAAATAGCCCACCATGGCGAGCAGTGCAGATAAACCAAACGCCAGGATCCAGACCAGCCATTCGCGATCGGCGTAACCCGCAACGGTGCCAATACGCCAGTTAAGCACGCCATTGACGGCCTTCTCGAACGCGACGCCCACCAGCCCCGCCAGCGTTCCCACCACGGCAGCGCCCAGCAGAATCGCCAGCGGCGTCTTGTCGCGGTTGAGCAGTCGTCGGATGCTGATACGGTGTCGCGCGCGCGCAAACTGTTGTTCTTCAAATGAGGGTGAGTCTGATTTCATTGCCTGTTCTTTTCGTCATACAAATCGTCGTCAGGATTTTACCAGAGACCGCCCCACCGTCTCCTGAAAATTACTTAACAAATCTTAAAGCATTGCCAGGGTAAAAATTTCATAACCATCCCCGAATCACTTAGAATAGTGTGCTTAATCATTTTATACGAACCAGGAACGACGCCATGAGCAAGTCTGAAAACCTCTACAGTGCAGCCCGCGAGCTTATTCCGGGTGGCGTGAACTCACCTGTGCGCGCCTTTACCGGCGTGGGCGGCACGCCGCTGTTTATCGAACGTGCTGACGGCGCGTATCTGTATGATGTCGATGGCAAAGCCTATATCGATTACGTCGGCTCCTGGGGCCCGATGGTGCTGGGGCACAACCACCCAACCATTCGTAACGCGGTGATTGAAGCGGCTCAGCGCGGCCTGAGCTTTGGTGCGCCAACCGAAATGGAAGTCAAAATGGCGGAGCTGGTGACCGAACTGGTGCCCACCATGGACATGGTACGTATGGTGAACTCCGGCACCGAAGCCACCATGAGCGCCATTCGTCTGGCGCGTGGTTTTACCGGTCGCGATAAAATCATCAAATTCGAAGGTTGCTACCACGGCCACGCCGACTGTCTGCTGGTGAAAGCGGGCTCTGGCGCGCTGACGCTCGGCCAGCCAAACTCGCCGGGCGTACCGGCCGATTTCGCTAAGCATACCCTGACCTGTACCTACAACGATCTGGACACCGTTCGCGCGGCGTTCGAGCAGTATCCGCAGGAGATCGCCTGCATCATCGTTGAGCCGGTTGCGGGGAACATGAACTGCATCCCACCGCAACCTGACTTCCTGCCAGGCCTGCGCACCCTGTGCGACGAGTTCGGTGCGCTGCTGATCATCGATGAAGTGATGACCGGCTTCCGCGTGGCGCTGGCGGGTGCTCAGTCTTACTACGGCGTTGAGCCAGACCTCACCTGCCTCGGCAAAATCATCGGCGGCGGCATGCCGGTCGGGGCATTCGGCGGTCGTAAAGACGTCATGGAAGCGCTGGCACCAACCGGCCCGGTTTACCAGGCGGGCACGCTCTCCGGTAACCCTATCGCGATGGCAGCGGGTTTCGCCTGCCTGACCGAAGTGGCTCAGCCGGGTATTCACGAAACCCTGACCGACCTGACCACGCAGCTGGCAACCGGTCTGCTGGAAGCGGCAGAAGAGGCCGGTATTCCTCTGGTGGTCAACCACGTTGGCGGCATGTTCGGGATTTTCTTCACCGAGGCGAAAACCGTGACCTGCTATCAGGATGTGGTGAAGTGCGACGTTGAACGCTTCAAGCGCTTCTTCCACCTGATGCTGGACGAAGGTGTATACCTCGCGCCGTCCGCGTTCGAAGCGGGCTTTATGTCCGTGGCGCACAGCGAAGAAGATATCAACAACACCATCGACGCGGCGCGTAAGGTGTTTGCGAAGCTGTAAGGGCATTGCCGGGTGGCGCTCACGCTTACCCGGCCTACGATTGTTCTCCCTCTCCCCGTGGGAGAGGGCATCAGGCCGCACCTGACTACCGGCTCTGCTTTCTCAACAGATAAATAAAGTACGGCGCACCGATAAAGGTCGACAGCAGACCCGCAGGGATCTGATACGGGAACAGCACCATTCTTCCGCACCAGTCCGCGAACACCAGCATCACCCCGCCCGTCAGGGCCGACATCACGATATGCGGCATCGTCCGGCGGAAGCCCATCATTCTGGCAATATGTGGCGCCATTAACCCCACAAAACTCAGCGGTCCAATCGTCATGGTTGCCGTCGCCGTCAGGCACGCAGCCAGCAGCAGCAGCGCCACGCGCGCTGGCGTCAGCGCCATCCCCACCGCACGCGCGGTTTCACCGCCAAGCGGCAGGATGGACATCCAGCGACGGCACAGCGGAACCACCGCCAGCAGCGCTATCATGACGATCCCTGACCAGACAACCTGACTGCCGGTGGCATTGTAGGTTGAGCCAGAAATCCATGTCAGGATCTTCGCCATACGCGGATCGCCGCTGGCCTGCAGCATCATCAGCAGCATCGTGAAGGCGGTACTCAGCGCCATCCCGGCCAGCAGCATACGGTGAGGTGAAAATCCGCCGCGACCGGCAGCAATCAGGATAATCATCAGCGTGACCGCCGCACCGATACTTCCGGCAGGCAGTAGCCAGCCAAACGCATTGCCCGGCACGAAGAACAGCATTAGCACCACGCCAAACGCCGCGCCAGAACTGATACCCAGGACTTCCGGGCTTGCCATCGGGTTGCCGGTGAGACGTTGAATAATGCACCCCGCGACCGCCAGCATCACGCCTGCGATCAGCGCAGCGAAGATACGTGGCCAGCGCCACTGCAGCAGTTCATTGAGTAAATCACCCGTTGCCCAATGCCAGCCCGAGGCATCGCGTCCGAAGGAGAGCGCCGCGAACGAGGCAATGATTAGCACCGCCAGTCCCGCCAGGCTAAACCACAGGACCGACTGCCTTTCAGCATGGACCTTATCACCCGCATCCATGGCGGGCGCGCTCATGCTGCGCAGGCGCGGCAGCAGCCACAGCAGCAGCGGCGCACCGACGAGTGCGGTCACCGACCCGGTAGACACTTCCATCCAGACTCGCGCCAGCCAGAGAATCATTTGATCGGAAAGCCAGAGGATCAGCGCCCCAATCAGTGGCGCCAGCATCAGACGCGTCAGCAAACGACGCGCCCCAAGCATTTTCGCCAGTAGCGGCGCAAACAGGCCGATAAACCCGATGATGCCGACCGCGTTTACCAGCAAAGCACTTAGCACAATCGCCAGCGCCAGCGCGCCCAGACGCGCCAGCGACAGGGCAAGACCCAGATTGCGCGCCACGCCGTCGTCCAGCCCCATTAAGGTCAGCGGACGTAGCAGCAGCAGCGTCAGCACCACGCCGCCAATCAACTGTGGCCACAGGCGCTGCACGATGCTCCAGTCGGTCTGGGTGAGCGTCCCGGTACTCCACATGAACATGCTTTGCAGCTGGTCGTGATGGAACAGCACCAGCAGCTGGTTGATCGCCCCGCAGTAAAGGCTGACCACCAGACCCGCGAGGATCAGGGTGACCGGTGAAAGACGTTTACCCCAGGCCACACCAAAGACCAGCGCACCCACCACGCATGCCCCTGCGAGTGCAGCAAACTGCGAGGTTAACGCACCCGGTAGCGCCCACAGCGTGGTAATGGTGATCCCAAGCTGTGCGCCGGTTGCGACCCCCAGCGTGGTCGGTTCGGCCAGCGGGTTACGTAAAACCTGCTGGAACAGCACGCCCACCAGCCCTAAACCGGCGCCGACTAAAAGGGAGATCGCCAGACGCGGCAGCAGGCTGTAGTGGAACAGCATTTGCTGAATATTATCGATATCCGGCGCGGCAAAGGCAGCGCCCCACTGTTCGCGCGGTAACGCGGTCGAGAGGTTGAACCAGGTTAACGCCAGCGCGACAAGGCAAAGCAGCGTCAGAAGAAGCGCCGGGAAACGGGCAATACGTGTACTCATGCCTTGCCTCCCATCGCGTTGTCCAGCACGCGGGCAAAATGCATCGCTGACAGCGTCGCACCGTAGAACCACACCGCCGGCGCGCGCAGGAAACGTTTCTCGCGTACGAACGGCATCGCCTGCCAGAGCGGGGTCGCCATCAGGGTTTGCATTTCGCGCTCGTTGCCGTGATCGAAGCACAGCACGTCCACATCGCGAAATGCCGCCAGGCGATCAATGCCAACGGCGGTACTGCCCCAGAAGGTCATCTCCCCTTCCCAGGCGTTGCGAATACCGAAGCTGTCGAGCACTTCCTGGAACAGGCAGTTATTACCGAAGACCAGCATATGTCGGGCATCCAGCAGCGTCACCATCAGTAAAGGACGGTCGCCCCGGTGAGCAAAACGCGGCTTCAGGGAGTCAATCAGGGCATCAAATTCGTCGAGGTGTTTTTTGGCTTCCGCCTCGCGGTTGAGGAAATGCGCCATCTCGTTAATGGAGTTTTTTGCCATAGCCAGCGGTTTTTTACCGTCGCTGAAAGAAAATCCGCGTCCTGGCGCAATGCGCGCCATGGTCTCTTCTGACGGACCGTAGCCCGCTGACCAGAACAGGAACGACGGTTTCATCTGGGTAAGCAGTTCGAGGTTTGGCTCCGTTCTCAGGCCGATGTCGATGACCGAGTCCGGCAGCTTAGGCTCGTTCACCCAGAGGTTATAGTTAGGAATGTCCGCCACACCATACGGCGTGACGCCGAGCGCCATCATCAGCTCGACCGGCAGCCATTCCAGCGCCACAATCCGATGCGGATCTATCGCGGCGGCACGGGCAGTATTCATTTTTAACAGCAGCGGTGACAGCGCCATCGCCATCAGCAGGCGACGGCGGCTCATTGAGATTGAATCCAGCATCAGTAGACGAAGCTCACCGGTGCAGCCCCGGCTGGGTGAGGCAAAATCCCCATCGGAATACCGTAAATGGTTTCCAGCGTTTCGCTACGCATCAGCTCGGACGGCGTTCCCTGTGCAATCATTTCGCCACCGCGCAGCGCGACGAGATAATCACAGTAGCGCGCTGCCATGTTGATATCATGCAGTACCGCAATCACCGTCAGCCCACGCTGCTGGCTTAAACGATGCACCAGCGCCAGAACGTCGACCTGGTGGGCAATATCCAGCGCAGAGGTCGGTTCGTCGAGCAGCAGGCAACGGCTGTCCTGCGCCACCAGCATCGCAATCCACGCGCGCTGACGTTCGCCGCCGGACAGGCTATCCACCAGACGGTGCGCCAGCGGCTTTAATCCTACCAGCGCAATCGCCTCTTCCACTTTCTCTCTGTCGGCCACGCCGAAGCGACCAAGCGCCCCGTGCCACGGATAACGACCAATCGCCACCAGCTCACGCACCGTCATCCCTTCTGCCTGCGGTAACTGCTGCGGCAGATACGCCACCTTGCGGGCAAAGGCCTTGCTGTTCCAGCTTTCCAGCGGCTGACCGTCCAGCAGGATATCGCCTTCCGACGGCGGCTGATGGCGTCCAAGCATCTTAAGCAACGTGGATTTACCCGAGCCATTGTGACCAATCAGGCCAGTGACTTTACCTGCGGGGAACGTCAAAGAGAGCGGATGCAGCAGGGTGCGTCCGGGTACGCGAAAGGAGAGATTGCTGAGCGAAAAGGTGGTGTCGGATTGCGTTTGATTATCCTGCATATCAGCCAACTTAAATAAAAAGGGCACGGCGAACCGTGCCCGAAGAGAGATTAGAAGCGGAAGGTCGCGGTGGCAACAACCTGACGTCCAGCGCCCCAGTAGCATGCATATTCGCTGTAGCAGCTGGAAACGTACTCGCGGTCAAAGATGTTGTTCACGTTGACGCCGACTGAAGAGCCTGGCATTCCGAAGCGCGCCAGATCGTATTTCACCGTCGCATCCGCCAGCGCGTAACCCGCAACGTTAAACGACTCGTAGGCTTTCGGTGAGGCGGCGGAGTAGTAGGACACGGTATTGCCGATATAACGGGTACCCGCACCGACAGTCAGACCGCTCAGCGCCGTTTCGTGGAAAGTGTAATCCGCCCACAGAGAGGCCATATTGCGTGGCACTTCTGCCGGGCGACGGCCTTCATACCAGGTATCGTGCGTATATTCCGCATCGGTGTAGCTGTAGGATGCCGTCACGTTCACGTTGGCAGACACGGCCGCTTTCGCTTCCAGTTCGAAGCCACGGGAACGGATTTCTCCTCCCTGCACGCTAAAGCCGCTGGTCGGGTTCGCAGGATCGGCGGTCAGGTTGTTATTCTTGGTCAGCTGGTACACCGCTGCAGTGACAACAACAGGCAGATCTTTCGGGACATACTTCACGCCCGCTTCGTACTGCTTGCCGCGAGCCGGATCGAACGGCTTACCGTCCTGGGTCGTCCCCGAAATCGGTTCGAAAGATTCGCTATAGCTAAAGTACGGCGTGATACCGTTGTCGAACAGGTAGTTGATTCCCCCGCGCCAGGTGAATGCCTGGTCGTTAATTTCCGCGGTGGTTCCGCTGGCGCGATTCAGGGCTGACGTTTTTGCAAAGTCATAGCGGCCACCCATCGTGAGCACCCACTTATCCCATTCAGCCTGGTCCTGAGCGTACAGGCCCGTTTGCTCCTGACGGTTAAGCATCTGATACAGGTAGTAAACATCGACGTTCGGATTACCGTACTCAGGCTTCGTCATGCTGATAGGATCAGCGGTGCCATAGTCAGCATTAATGTCATTACGCATGCGGAGGTAATCGACACCCGTCAACAGAGTATGATCAACTGGGCCGGTCGCAAATTTGGACTGAAGCTGCGTATCAACGGTGAAAGAATTCAGATTTTCATCAGAACGGACATAGGCACGGCTGATTTGTGCCGGGGCGATATAGCCATTGCCGTAGACTGAGCGGTAAAGGGTATTGATTTTGCTGTAGCGCAGATTTTGACGCACGGTGAAGGTGTCGTCGAATTGATGCGAGAAGCTATACCCCACCATCTTCTGACGACGGGAGATCTTGTTATCTTCCTCGCCTTCATTGAAATCAGTCGGCAGTTTATGCGCGTTGCCGTTGGCGTCGTAGTAAGGCACAACGGTGCCTTCCCGCGGCAACCAGCCGTAATAGCCTGCATCCGGATCGCTCTGGAAGTTACTCAGGAAGGTAAAATCGGTTTTATCATCAGGACGCCAGCTGAAGGAAGGCGCAATCGCGTAGCGGGTAGACTTCACCATTTCCTGCTGCGCATTTTCGCTGCGCCCCAGACCGGTGAGGCGATACGCCCATACGCCGTCATCGTCAATCGCATCGCTGAAGTCAAACCCGGTTTGCCACAGGTTATCGGTGCCCATTTTGAACTGAATTTCTTTCAGCGGCTCGGTGGTCGGGCGCTTGCTGACCATGCTGACGACGCCGCCCGGGTGGCTTTTGCCGTACAGGACGGAAGTAGGACCACGCAGCAGTTCGACGCGCTCAAGGAAATAGGGATCCATAGAGGCTTCAGAATAGTTATCACCCTGCAGCTTCATGCCATCCAGATACTGGTTGGTGTTTACGGTGCTGGAGGTGGTGAAACCACGAATAGAAACTACATCATAGGTCGTTGATGCGCCGCGCGTTGAAAATACGCTCGGCGTATAGGCCAGAGCCTGTTTAACCGTACCCGGCTGTTTCATGTCCATTTCTTCACGTGTTACCACGGAAATGGACTGCGGGGTTTTCTCAATTGGAGTATCGGTTTTGGTCGCTGTCGCGGTCCGTTTTGCTGCAATTGTCGGTGCTGGTCCCCAGGCACTTTCCTGCGCAGCAGGTGCGGCAGTAACGGTGATGGTTTCTTCTTTTTTCGAGGTTTCGGCAGCCTGTGCGTAAGTAGACATGCCGGCAACCGCTGTGGCTACGACAACCGCGATTTTACGCAGCGACGTGTTAATTGGCTGAGCAGTATTGGAAAGCGCCATGTTGTTCTCTGATGGAAAATTGAATGATAACGTAAACGAGAATTATTATTATGACCGCAGAATAATATGCGAAACGCTGGCTGCATAGCAAGCAGTAAGCGGCCCTACAAGATTTAAGGGTTTAAGAATTAACCAGATGAAAAGAGAGGGTTAATGAGGTTAGCGAAATGATCGCTAAAGCCCGCCGAAACGGGCAGACGGGATTAACGGTAAAACACTTCGAACGTGGCGACGGAATCGACTTTGCCCGCTTTAACCTCCCCCGTTTTGACGTAGCGCGCCTTGAGGGGAATTTCGACGGGGACTTTGTCCTGCGTACTGGTTATCGCCGTGTAGTTCTGGTCAAACTGCAGCACCGTATCGTTCTTGTCGAGAATTTGGATGCCGACACCCGCAGCGGCGGAATCTCCTGCGGCAATGCCGAGGATATTACCGTTTGTCACCCCCGTCGAACCCGCGCTGGTGAACTGATAATCGACCTTTGTCCCCGCCGCGCAGTCAGTGATTTCAATCTTAAAACTGCCGTCGGTGAGAATGTCTGAGTATTGTCCGTTAAAATCCTGCACATTAACCGTTTTTAGGGGCACATAGATGTTACGGTCGACCAGATTACAGGTGTTGGTGGTGATATGAACGCTGGTGGGCGAAAAACGCATTTCACCAATCACGACTCCCCCTAACGTATCCTGAGCGGTTAACCGCGAGGTATCCAGATCCCCCTCCTGAATATCGCCAATGACGATGAGCTGCGCGGCGGCACGAAAAACGGATGTGTAATGAGAATAGCCGTGAATCGATCCAACGCTATGCCACGGGCGAGTCAGGTTTTCTTCAGTATAATCAGGAAATTGTTCGGAAGAAGAGGCCGCGCGGATCCCAATCCCCGGCACGTTCGTTTTATACACTCCCGGCAACACATCTTCGCGAGCATCCCCCTCCGTTAGCGTCAGATACCCTCGTCGAATCTGGGCGTCAGCGCCGCCGCAATCTACTCTGACTTCTCCGCTTTCCGCGTTGTTATCATAAATCACCGTCCCCACCGGCGTATCGGGATCGAGAACAATCGCGGGTGGGATTTGGAACGTAACCACCCCGTCCTTTCCCCCCTCGCCTGTGAAGGTGCAGTTAGCATACGCCGGATGCAGAAAAACGGTGGCGAGCAGCAGCGCAACCCCTGCGCAAAAGGAGTGTATCGTCATACGTTGGCTCATCGGGTTTCCTTATTCACCTGCACGTTACCGTTGCCTTAACCATGTCAGTCACGCCGTCGTCGGGCATATCGATTTCCCCCTGACACTGTTGTTCAGCCGCTTCTCCCCACTGCACGCTGAACGTCGTTTTGTCATGAAGCCCCGTCAGATAGGCTTCTCCGCCATCTCCGACAATGGCGGTGGTGGTATCCAGCGCAACCACTGCGCCAAACGGGACAGGCTTGCCCGCAAAGAGCAGGGTCACCAGCGCGCGCCGTCCAACGCGTGCATCGAACGAGACCTTTATGGCTGCCCCTTTCGTCGGCACGAGATCCTGTGTTGCCGCGTCAATATCAATATCCTGTCGATCCTGGGTATTCACCGTGATGGTGTTGTGTCGATAGGCCGTTAGGGAGGGGACAATCGCATTGCCAAAAGCATCGGTATAAATGCCACGCCCGTTTTGCACCTTGACGTTTTCGCCCTTATTGATGTGCACAATGGCGAAGGCGTCACGCACCGGTTGTCCCAGCGTCACGCCATGCTCATGGGCAACAACCGAGCCCTGCGCGCTATAGTTCCACTGTCGGTTATCGCCACCGTAGCTGTACCCCATCCCGACTTCACCGAAAGCACCACGGTAACGCCCGGACAGGCTGCCGCCGTAGCCGGTGTTCTGATTGGCATAGCTCTGCTGGAGGTTGTAGCTCAGCTTGTTGTCCTCCAGCGCGGTGCCGCCGAGCCCGACCTGATGCGAGACAAACCCACCGCTGGCGGTATTCGCGCTGTAGGTTGCCCAGGTATCAGGAAGCCACTTTGAGAACGGAATGTTGACCGTCAACGCCATTTGCCGGTCGGTATCGGCATCCGGCGTGCGGGTCAGGTTGTAGCTTATCGACCAGGTGATATCGCGCCAGCTGGAGCTCAGCCCGGCGCTGACGCTACGCTCATGGCCGTCCATATCCCAGTAATCCTGCTGATAGCCGTTGAGATACGCCGAGCCCCAGTCTGAAATACGCTGAGAAAGGTTTAGCTGCATGCGGCTACGGCGATTGTTGGTTCTGCGGTAGGTATAAATGCCGTCATCGATCTCGCTGTCACGCTGATCGATAGCCTCCTGAAAGGTATAAAACCCCGAGGTGGAGTAGCGGTAGCTGGCAAGCGTGACGGTCGTATCCGTGTCGGGAATATCTTTTGAGTACTGAGCCCGCCACGATAAACCGCTGGCATCGTCACGCCCGTCATCAAACGCGGTACGAGCGGTCGTTAGATCGACAGATGCGGAGCCGAAGTGCCCCAGGTCGGCACCAATCCCCAGCAGCAGCGCATGATACAGTGATGCCCCCAGCGCACCGGTATAGGCCGTCACACCGTAAGGCAGACCATAGATAGCCGTACCTTGCGCAAAGATAGGTTCATCTTCACCTTCGTTACCACGATAGCGCCCTGCGGCCAGCGAGTACTTAAAACCGCCTTCTCGCTGTAACACTGGCACCGAGGCGCTGGCCTGTATGAAGCTGTGCTCGCTGCCATCCGCCTCTTCGACGGTCACTTCCAGATCGGCGCCGGAGGTCACCTGGCTCAAGTCGCGGATCTCAAAAGGCCCCGGCGAGACGTTTGTTTGATAGATGATGTAGCCGTTTTGCTTGATGGTGACTTTCGCGTCGCTATTAGCAATACCCCGCACAACAGGCGCAAAGCCTTGCTGGCTGACGGGCAGCATAGCGGTGTCCGTTTCCATCTTCACGCCGGTCATCTGGACGCTGTCAAAAAGCTCGCCATTGGTATAGGTCTGCCCCATCTCAAGCTGGCTTTTCAACGCTTTGATGTCACGCTGCAAAGTGCTGGCGATAGCCTCCCAGCCGGAAGCGTCGCTCCAGGTACTGTTATTGCGCAGTCGCCACGCCCCAAGGTTAATCCCCGACTCCAGACCGAGCCAGGTTGAAGAGGTATTGCCCGAGCTATAGTGCTGCTGAGAACCGCTGAGCTGATAGCTTATCCAGGCGGCAGGCGCACCGTCATCCCAGAACTTCGGGTTAATCGCCCCGGCGGCGGCGCGATCGCGATAGATCTGCGGAATGACCAGCTTCAGGGTCTGGTTATCCTGATTGTAATCGTAGCGTGCATTTTCAATGAAATGAGAGATGTCCCGAACGTAAGCCTGGTCGTCCAGTTCTTTCAAATCCGGGATCGTGTCGACTTTCACGCCGAATTCACGCAGGTCCGCTTTGGTCAGTTCCGGCAGCAGATGCTGTTTATCGTCAGAAATCACATAGGTGAGCGTACGTAGATCCAGCACGTCCCGATCCCACATAATCGTCGTGGGGTAGCTCCCCGCAAGTAACCCGTTATCATTGATGAAGTTTTTGAGCGTGGAGGTATTTTCGAGAGGGGTATCCAGTTCAAGGATCCGCAGGTTGAATTCGTCATCCGCATTTGCAGGCTGGATCGCGGCGAGCAGCGCCAGCGCGATCCCGGACAGTACCTGTTTGTGAAGTAAAGATGACGACATAACTTACCAACATGATCGATTCAAAGAGCCTGCTTGCGTTGAGGAGTCTGGGCACCGAAATCATTAATAGCCGTCCAGGTCACCGCGCCATTTGCCGCTTTTGGTAGCGCGAAACTCTGCTTGCTAAACGGTGCAACCATCATTGAAATGGCACCCGGCGTGGTTTTGGTCTCTTTCACCGGTACACTTTTTCCGCCAACGGACAGTTCGCCAAAAGAGACGTAAAAAGGCGTAGGGTTGTTTGCGATTAGCGTTTCACCCTGACGATGGAACGTGATCTTTTCATAGGCTCCCAGGGCATCAGCTTCCTTCAACTGAGCGGGACGCCAGAAAAGCTTCAGGCGCGTTTTCATAGCGAACTGCAGGGTATTCTTCTCTTTCAGATCGGGAGACAGAGCAGAGACAGATTTCACATTCGCCAGAAACAGTGATTCGCGATCTGCCGGCAGGCTGTTTTTATCACCGGTAAAAATAACGTGTAACAGCGTCTGACGATTTTCCTGCAACTTATAGACAGGCGGCGTAATAATAAAGGGAGCCTTTGCATCATTGGGATAACTGACCCAGCTTTGCACCAGATAACGCGTATGAGGATCTTTATTTTTAAGTGCGATTTGTACTTCAGATTTATTCGATGGATAAATAATTCGCGTACCACCGAGAACAACGCTTGCCTGCACTGAACAGCAAGAAATAATTAAACAGCCACATAACAATTTAAATAACGTCTTCATACAGCATTCCAGAAGGCAGCCGTTCAGGCTGCCAGTCATTGTTTAGCGATAGACAACCTCAAATGTGGCTGAGGAGGAGTAATGACCCGCGGTTGGCGCGGTATCACCGACCTGAATCACTTTCGCGGTGTAGTTAAAGACAGAAGCCGCTGCGCCGGTCGCATCGTTAGCCACGTCGGTGCCCGCATCCGGTACTGAACCGTCGAAGACCACATCGCCTTTAGAGCCATTATCATTGCTGACAATGATGCCAACGTTAGTGGCGTTGCCTGCGCCGGAGAGATCGTTCTTCAAACGCTTGTACGCAGCGTCTGTTGTTGTGCCGCTGAACTTGAGGTTCAGTTTGGCGACCAGCGGGTCACATTTTTTCACTTCAATCTTAAACGCTTTAGACGTCCCGACCTGACCGTCGATGCCAAAATCTGAAGGATAAGTATCTGCGAATGTAACGGTGGAGGTATTGGTCCCCGTACCATCAACATCGATTTCGCAGGTATCCGCCACAATTTTTCCGGCGAAATTTACCGTACCTGAATCATTCGCCGCAAAGACCGGCAGCGACAACGCCGCCATAACGCTTCCGGCCAATAAAGAAGAAATAAATGTCTTATTCATAACAACATCCTTATATATGCTTACAACGGAATCCATTCCTGGGAAAAATACTTTTCGCCAGAATATTTTTTTAAATGCGGTATCACTCCCCCCCCGGAGACCATTAATAAGAACATCCCATGAGGAAAGTGAAATTCACGAACTTAATTACATCAGATTAATCTTTATCGTGTCCAGCAGACTGGCGAATGAAATAGTTTAAAGTAACACCAACATACTGATTACAATAAGAAAACTCACGCATTAATAATTCTTAATTAGAATTTTACTAAAATTAAAATAAGAACAAATGTAAACACAAAAAAAAAAGCCGCTTATCACTAAGCGGCTTTTTTATTCAGGAAACTAATCAGTTTCCGCCAAACATGTCCTTGATCCAGCCCGCTACACCATCACTGTCCTTCTTCTCATTCTGCTGCTGCGGCTGTTGTTGCTGCGGCTGCTGAGGTTGAGAAGACTGATCGAACGGATTGCCCGTCGGCTGTTCTGGCTGGCTCTGCTGGCACAGCGAGTCTGGATTGGTTGTCCAGACCGGCAGCGTGCGCATACCGCCACCGCAGATAAAGTTACCGGACCCATCAACGCCCATATCAACGATATCTTCCGGCGCAACAAGGTTCAGCGGCACCGGAGACTGATTTGCCAGATAACGCTGGTAAATCGACATCGCCCCGCTCGCCCCGTACAGTTTGGTCGGCTGGTTGTTGTCGCGGCCCACCCAGGTGATCACCACTTCACGGCCATCAATACCGGCAAACCAGGTATCGACGTTGTTGTTAGTGGTACCTGTTTTACCCGCCAGATGCAGACCCGGGTATTTCGCCCCCAGCTGACGCCCGGTACCACGCTGCACAACCTGCTGCATGGTCCATAGCGTCATATACGCCGCCTGCGCCGGAACAGCACGCTCCGCCTGCGGGAAGCTTTGATAGAGCACAGAACCGTCTTCAGCAATGACCGAGCGCAGCGCAGAAAGCTGTGCACGGTTACCGCCGCTGGCGATGGTCTGGAACGCCTGCGCCACTTCGATTGGCGTCAGGTTAAGCGCACCCAGAATCATCGCCGGGACCGGATGCAGCTGATCTTTCGGCACGCCCAGCTTCTGCCAGGTATCGGTGATAGCAGGCAGGCCCAGCGCCATACCGAGGTTAACGGTTGGTACGTTCATGGAACGCGTTAACGCATCCACCAACATTACCTGACCGCTGAACTGTTTATCATCGTTCTGCGGAGACCACACCTGACCGTTTGGCTGACGCAGGGAGATCGGTGCATCGGCGATCCAGGTATTTAGACGATACTGGTTCGGCTGGCTCAGCGCGGTGAGGTAGGTCGCCGGTTTTGCCAGAGAACCAATTGAACGACGCGCCTGCATTGCACGGTTATAACCCGCAAACTGCGGCTCAGCGCCGCCCACCATGGCGCGCACTTCACCGGTGTTACGGTCAACCACCACCATCGCGGTTTCCAGATCGCTCAGCTTGCGCTGTTTCTTCAGCGCTGGAATGCCCTCAACGGCCGCTTTTTCTGCCGCGTCCTGCGCCACGGAGTCGAAGGTGGTAAAGATCTTCACGCCGGAGAGATCTTTCACCTTATCACCGAGCTTAGACTGCAGCTCCTGACGCACCATCTGCATAAACGCAGGCTGCGGGGAGATCACACCGCCGCGCGGCTGAACGCCGAGTGGACGCGCGCTCAGCATGTCGTACAGTTCCTGGTCGATCACCTGCTGTTGTTGCAGCAGACGCAGCACCAGGTTACGACGCTCCAGCGCCAGTTTCGGGTTACGCCACGGGTTATAGATGGACGCCCCTTTCACCATGCCCACCAGCAGCGCCTGCTGGTCAAGGCTCAGCTCTTCCACCGGACGGCCAAAGTAGTACAGGCTCGCCAGCGGGAAGCCGCGGATTTCGTTATCACCGCTCTGACCGAGGTACACCTCGTTCATGTACAGCTCAAGGATACGATCCTTGCTGTAACGGGCATCCATCAGCACCGCCATATACGCTTCGTTGGCTTTACGCCAGTAGGAGCGTTCGCTGGAGAGGAACAGGTTCTTCACCAGCTGCTGGGTCAGGGTACTTGCCCCCTGGACGGTACGTCCGGCGGTCAGGTTCGCCAGCACCGCACGACCAATCGAGTAAAGGCTAATACCGTCGTGCTCGTAGAAGTGACGGTCTTCGGTTGCCAGCAGGGTATCCACCAGCAGGTCCGGGAAGCCGTTACGCGCCACGAACAGACGTTGCTCGCCGTTGGCCGACGAAAGCATGGTGATCAAACGCGGATCGAGACGGAAGAAACCGAACTGGCGGTCGTTATCCATGTTCTCGATCGTTTCCAGGCGATCGCCGTCGAAGGTCAGACGCGCGCGCACCTGCCCTTCTTTGCTGTCCGGGAAGTCGAACGGACGACGGATCATCTCAATGCTCTTCGCCTGCACCGTAAACTCGCCTGGGCGGGTCATTTTCGTGACCTGACGATACTGTGTCGCCTGCAGCAGTTTGACCATCTCGTTCTTGCTGATGGACATATCCGGCTCAAGGTTCACCATACGGCCATAGACTGCCGCAGGTAACTGCCAGACTTTCCCGTCAATACGGCTGCGGATCTTCTGATCCAGATACACGCCGTAGATCGCAATCAGCACCACAAAAACAATAAACAGCTTCAGCAGCAGCCAGAACCAGCCGCGCTTACCACGAGGCTTCCGCCCTTTGCCTTTCCCTTTACGCGGCATTGGCTCATCATCCTCATAATCGTCTTCGTAGTCATCGTCATACTCCTCATCTCTGAGGCGACGACGGCTCACCTTTTCTTTCGCCGGACGCGTTGGCTTTCCCTTACGTCCTATTGGCTCGCGGTCATTCCCCGCCATGCTTTTTCTCCGCAACATTCAGGCGCAAAGGCCAGATTTTCTTATCTTTCACAGGTCTATGAAAGAAGAAATCTCTCAAAATTGGTTTTCTCCCTCTCCCTGTGGGAGAGGGCCGGGGTGAGGGCATCAGGCCGCACAATTCAGGCCGCACTCCCCTCTTTCACCTTACTCACGAATACTTCTTCGTCCGCCTCGTCGGCGCCGTATTTGCCGGGTCGTCCGGCCAGACGTGTTTGGGATACCGCCCCTTCATCTCTTTTTGCACTTCACGGTAGCTTCCCGCCCAAAACGCCCCCAGGTCACGAGTGATCTGCAGCGGGCGATGCGCCGGGGACAGCAGTTCGAGTACCAGAGAAACGCGCCCTTCCGCGATGGACGGTGTGGTGGCCTCCCCAAACATCTCCTGCATCCTTACCGCCAGCGCCGGAGGATTATCCTCGTGATAACGAATGGCAATCCGGCTTCCGGTCGGCACAGTGTAATGCCCAGGCAGTTCACTATCCAGACGTTGACGTAATGACCAGTCGAGTAAATTCTGTAACGCGGCCTTAACATCGAGCGCTTTCAGCGCTCTGAGCGAATGTACACCGCTCATTTGCGGCAGCAGCCAATCTTCCAGGGAAGCCAGCAGCGTCTCATCATCAACCGTCGGCCAGCCATACTCCGGCAGCCAGCGTGCGGCACAGTGCAGCCGAATACGGTACTGCTCGGCCTCTGGCGTCCAGTTCAATACGCTCAGCCCTTTTTCGCGAATGCCGTTCAGCATGGCCTGATGGAGCTCTTCTTCCGACGGCTTCGCCAGCGGCTTTGTACCTAACGTCAGCTTACCGATCTGGCTACGACGAAACGCCTTAAGCGTGCCCTGGTTATCATCCCACTCAACGATATCGGATTGCTGGAGCAATTGCGGGCAGCTGCGCGTCAGGGCGTCAATATCAACGGCAATTGCCTGTAAAATACGCGCGTCCGGGGAATGGCTGCCCTGCAGTAATAGCGGTGCAATCAGCCATTCATGGCGCGTCAGGGCGTCATTGCTGTCCAGCATCGCCCCCATGCCGTTTGCCAGCTGATAACGTCCGTCCAGCCCGCGACGGCGGGCGATCCGGTCCGGGAAGGCCTGTGCCAGCAGGAAGGCAATCTTATCGCTGTCAGGCGATCCTCCCCGGCTATTCAGGCGTTTGGACAACTGCTGCGCCCGCTGCTGCCAGTTCCCCTGATTGCGCGAAAACGCCTGCCCCAGATCGCTGCTGCCACCGCGAGGCGGCTCCTCAAGAATAGCCGCCAGTTTTGCCGCCGTGGCAATTTCATCATCCCCTTGTGCGGCCACCAGCATCGCGGCCAGACGCGGCTCGTTGCCCAGTGTCGCCATTTTCTGGCCGCGCGCCGTCAGGCGCTCGCCTTCGAGCGCGCCAAGCTGCGTCAGCAGGTTGCGCGCAGCGGTGAGGTTCACGACAGGCGGAGGATTAAGCCAGGTGAGCTGTTCAGGGTTCGGGCAGCCCCACAGCAGCAGATCCAGGACCAGGCCAGATAAATCACTTTGTAAAATTTCCGGCGTGCTTTGCTGCGCCGCGCGTTCCGCCTGCTCTGTGCCCGTCAAATGCAGGCAGATACCCGGCTCAAGACGCCCCGCACGGCCCGCACGCTGCACCATCGATGCCTGGCTGATGCGCTGCGTAAGCAGTTTGGTTAGCCCGGTGCGCGGGTCAAAACTTGCCACCCTCTCCTGCGCGCTATCCACCACCAGGCGAATCCCTTCAATGGTCAAACTGGTTTCAGCAATGTTGGTTGCCAGCACTACCTTGCGCTGCCCCACCGGGGCCGGAAGAATGGCTTTACGCTGATCCTGCAGCGACAACGCGCCGTAGAGCGGGCAAAGCAGCACATCGGCGCCTACGCGGGAGGAAAGCTGCTCCTGCACGCGCTGGATTTCACCGACACCCGGCAAAAACAGCAGCAGCGAACCGGGTTCCTGGCGCAGCAGTTCTGCCGTCGCAATAGCGACGGCCTCATCAAAACGCTGATGGGCGGGAAGCGCCTGATAGCGGCGTTCAACCGGAAATGCGCGTCCTTCTGAGCTGATGACAGGGGCATCGGGCAATGCCTGCTGCAGCCGCTCGTTATCCAGCGTTGCGGACATAATCAGCAGCCGGAGATCGTCGCGCAGCCCCTGCTGCACGTCCAGCAGCAGCGCCAGCGCTAAATCCGCCTGCAGGCTGCGCTCGTGGAATTCATCCAGGATCACCAGCCCGATCCCCGTCAGCTCAGGATCGTTTTGCAGCATACGGGTGAGGATGCCCTCGGTCACCACTTCAAGGCGCGTTGCGGTGCCGACGCAGGTTTCTGCACGCATCCGGTAACCTACCGTCTCGCCCGGTTTTTCATTAAGCAGTTCGGCCAGGCGCTGCGCCACGTTACGCGCCGCCAGCCTGCGCGGCTCCAGCAGGATTATTTTCCCACGAATATTCCCCTCTTTGAGGATTTGCAGCGGCAGCCAGGTGGATTTACCCGCCCCCGTTGGGGCATTCAGCAAAACCTGCGGGGCATCGTTTAGGGCAGCGAGAAGCTCAGGAAGGACGGCGGCGACCGGCAATGAGGACACTAACAGCTCCAGAGGGTTAACATTAGTCGGCGTACATTGTAGCATCGGCGCATATCATTACCGAGTCCTCCGTATGTCTGAGTCGAAACGACTGTTTTTCGCCATTGAACTTCCCGCCACGCTTCAGCGGCAAATCGTCCGCTGGCGCGCGGAACATTTCCCTTCGGAGGCGGGTCGTCCTGTTGCGGCGGCGAATATGCACCTGACGCTGGCCTTTCTGGGCGAGGTAAGCGCGGATAAACAGCGCGCGTTAGCCGCGATGGCCGGACGCATTTCCCAGCCGGGGTTTACGCTGCACCTTGACGATGCCGGTCAGTGGCTACGCTCACGCGTGGTCTGGCTGGGCACGCGCCGGCCGCCGCGCGGGTTGTTACAGCTGGCAAATATGCTGCGCGCCCAGGCCGCACGCAGCGGCTGTTACCAAAGCCCGCAGCCGTTTCATCCACATATCACGTTGCTGCGCGATGCCGGTCAGGCAGTTGCCATTCCAGCACCGGGCTTTCACTGGGCCTTTCCGGTGACCGAATTTGCGCTTTATGAATCTGTCTTTGCACAAGGACGCACCCGCTACACGCCGCTACAGCGCTGGACGTTGGGTGACGCACTAAGGAAATCTGATGAAGTTTAGTCCTCCCCTGCAGCACGCTACGCTTGTCCAACGCTACAAACGCTTTCTCGCCGACGTGATCACACCCGAAGGTGAACAGCTCACCCTGCACTGCCCCAACACCGGTGCGATGACCGGTTGCGCGACGCCGGGTGACAGAGTCTGGTATTCCACATCAGAAAATACTAAACGCAAGTATCCCCATACCTGGGAAATGACCGAGACGCAAAACGGGGCGTTTATCTGCGTCAATACATTGCGTGCAAACCAATTAGTGAAGGAAGCGCTGACAAATAATGCCCTCCCTGAACTGATAGGCTACAGCGTGCAAAAAAGCGAAGTGAAGTATGGCGATGAAGGCAGCAGAATTGACTTTATGCTCCAGGCGGAAGAACGGCCTGAGTGCTATATTGAAGTAAAATCAGTGACGTTAGCGGAACAGGATAATGGCTACTTTCCGGATGCGGTAACGCTACGTGGCCAGAAGCATCTGCGAGAGCTAATGAGTGTAGCGGCGGCGGGCAAACGCGCCGTGTTGCTGTTTGCGGTTTTGCATTCAGCCATTGAGCGATTCTCCCCCGCCCGCCATATCGATCCTAAATACGCGCAATTGTTGAATGAGGCACAAAAGCAGGGGGTGGAGGTTTTCGCTTATAAAGCGG
The DNA here is from genome assembly GCA_907164665.1 of Colias nastes. Taxonomy (NCBI): domain Eukaryota; kingdom Metazoa; phylum Arthropoda; class Insecta; order Lepidoptera; family Pieridae; genus Colias; species Colias nastes. Next base: position 28,743 of record CAJQZM010040735.1, on the reverse strand, counting down.
AACTTTCTGCCGATAATATGACTCTGAGATCCTCTCTTCCCATTGTCTTATAAGGGAATAGACGATTGACTATTATGTGTTCTGGCCGCGTGCGCAAATACGCTTTTCCTCACAGGCTTGTCAAGTGTTACGTTTAGATAATTGCCATACGGAAAAGCATCTGCTATTTATAGCGACCTGATTTTTCCCCCAACACGGGGATCGATAGTGCGTGTTAAGGAGAAGCAACATGCAAGAAGGGCAAAACCGTAAAACATCGTCCCTGAGTATTCTCGCCATCGCTGGGGTGGAGCCGTATCAAGAGAAACCGGGCGAAGAGTATATGAACGAAGCCCAGCTGTCGCACTTCAAGCGTATTCTTGAAGCATGGCGTAATCAACTCAGGGATGAAGTCGATCGCACCGTTACACATATGCAGGATGAAGCTGCAAACTTCCCGGATCCGGTAGACCGTGCCGCTCAGGAAGAAGAGTTCAGCCTCGAACTGCGTAACCGTGACCGCGAACGCAAACTGATCAAAAAGATCGAGAAAACGCTGAAAAAAGTCGAAGACGAAGATTTTGGCTACTGCGAATCCTGCGGTGTTGAAATCGGCATTCGTCGCCTGGAAGCGCGTCCAACCGCCGATCTGTGCATCGACTGTAAAACGCTGGCCGAAATCCGCGAAAAACAGATGGCTGGCTAATGCCAACCCTCTAACTACTGCAAAGGCGGGAGTCTCTCCCGCCTTGTTACTGTTGATATGTCTGAATCACACTATATTGGGCGCTTCGCGCCATCTCCTTCCGGTGAACTCCACTTCGGCTCATTAATTGCCGCGCTCGGCAGCTACCTGCAAGCTCGTGCCCGCCAGGGCAAATGGCTCGTCCGCATTGAAGATATTGATCCTCCGCGTGAAGTTCCCGGTGCTGCAGAAACGATTCTGCGTCAGCTGGAACATTACGGTCTTCACTGGGACGACGATGTACTGTGGCAGTCACAACGCCATGATGCCTATCGGGAACGTCTGGCGTGGCTCTATGAACAAGGGCTGTCCTATTACTGCACCTGCACCCGCGCGCGTATTCAAAGCGTGGGTGGCGTCTATGACGGCCACTGCCGCACGTTGAACAACGGTCCTGAAAATGCCGCCGTGCGTATACGGCAGCGTTCCCCGGTGACGCACTTTACCGATTTACTCTCCGGCGAAATCTACGCCAACAAACGTCTTGCCTGTGAAGATTTCATCATCCACCGCCGCGACGGCCTGTTCGCCTATAACCTGGCGGTGGTGGTGGACGATCATTTCCAGGGCGTGACGGAAATTGTGCGCGGGGCGGACCTGGTTGAACCGACGGTGCGGCAAATATCGCTTTATCATCAGTTTGGCTGGACAGCGCCGGATTACATCCACCTGCCGCTGGCGGTCAATGCGCGGGGCGTTAAGCTCTCCAAGCAGAACCACGCGCCCGCCCTGCCAGGCGGCGATCCGCGTCCTGTTTTGATCGACGCGCTGCGGTTTCTCAACCAAAATGTAACCAACGAATGGCAGGATTTGCGTATAGACGAACTGCTGGATCTGGCCGTCGCCCACTGGACGCTCGAGGCCGTGCCAAAAATCCAGCATTCTCAAATGCGTTGCGCTGAGCTATGATTAGCCGCTTTTTTCATAACAAAACACACTACGAGGTGTACTATTTTTACCCGAGTCGCTAATTTTTGCCGTAAAGTGCTAAGCCGCGAAGAGAGCATGGCTAACGACGCTATTGCGCAAAACCGTATGTCGGTTATTCCGCGTGAGCAGCACACTATTTCCCGCAAAGATATCAGTGAAAATGCCCTCAAGGTGCTCTATCGTCTGAATAAAGCAGGCTACGAGGCCTATCTCGTTGGCGGTGGGGTGCGTGATTTACTGCTGGGCAAAAAACCAAAAGATTTCGACGTGACGACCAGCGCCACGCCAGAACAGGTACGCAAATTATTCCGTAACTGCCGTCTTGTTGGCCGCCGTTTCCGCCTTGCGCACGTCATGTTTGGTCCAGAAATCATCGAAGTGGCGACGTTCCGTGGCCATCACGAAGCGGGCGTATCCGATCGTACGACGTCCCAGCAGGGTCAGAACGGCATGCTGCTGCGTGATAACATCTTCGGTTCCATCGAAGAAGATGCCCAGCGCCGCGATTTCACCATCAACAGCCTTTACTACAGCGTGGCGGATTTCACCGTACGGGATTACGTTGGCGGTATGCAGGACCTGAAAGAAGGCCTGATTCGCCTGATCGGTACGCCGGAAACCCGTTACCGCGAAGACCCAGTGCGTATGCTGCGCGCCGTGCGTTTTGCGGCCAAATTAAACATGCGCATCAGCCCTGAAACCGGTGAGCCGATCCCGCGCCTGGCAACGCTGATTAACGACGTGCCGCCCGCGCGTCTGTTTGAAGAGGCGCTGAAGCTGTTGCAGGCGGGTTACGGGTATGAAACCTACAATCTGCTGCGCGAATACAGCCTGTTCCAGCCCCTCTTCCCAACCATCACGCGCTGCTTTACCGAAAACGGTGACAGCCCGATGGAACGCATTATTGCGCAGGTGCTGAAGAATACCGACACCCGCATCCAGAATGACATGCGAGTGAACCCGGCATTCCTGTTTGCCGCAATGTTCTGGTATCCCCTGCTGGAAGCAGCACAGAGAATTGCGCAGGAAAGCGGTCTGGCCTATTACGATGCCTTTGCGCTGGCGGCAAACGACGTGCTGGATGAAGCCTGTCGTACGCTCGCGATCCCAAAACGTATCACCACGCTGGTGCGCGACATCTGGCAGCTTCAGCTGCGCATGTCCCGTCGCCAGGGCAAACGCGCCTGGAAGCTGATGGAGCATCCTAAATTCCGCGCCGCGTTCGACCTGCTGGCACTACGTGCTGAAATTGAAAAGAACCAGGAGCTGCAGCGTCTGGCGCAGTGGTGGGGCGAATTCCAGGTCTCTGCACCACCCGAGCAAAAAGGGATGCTGACCAATCTGGATGAAGAGCCAGAACCGCGTCGTCGCCACCGTCGCCCGCGCAAACGCGCACCGCGTCGCGAAGGCTCCGCGTGACCCTCGCCTACATCGCCATCGGCAGCAATCTGGCCTCTCCGCTGGAGCAGGTTAACGCTGCCGTTCAGGCGCTCGGGGAGATCCCGCAAAGCCAGATTATTGCGGTCTCCTCTTTTTATCGCACGCCGCCGCTGGGCCCGCAGGATCAGCCTGATTACCTGAACGCCGCCGTCGTGCTCGATACGGCTCTGGATGCCGAAACGCTGCTGGATAATACCCAGCGTATTGAGCTGCAACAGGGTCGCGTACGCAAAGCCGAACGCTGGGGGCCGCGCACGCTCGACCTCGACCTGATGCTGTTTGGCAACGAGATAATCAATACCGAACGCCTCACCGTTCCGCATTACGACATGAAAAACCGCGGTTTTATGCTCTGGCCGCTGTTTGAAGTTGCCCCCGACCTTATCTTCCCCGACGGCCTCTCTCTGAAGGCCGTGCTGGAAAGCCTCCGCGCGGAAAAACCCGCCTGCTGGTAAACCTGTTTCATTGCTGATTAACCATTAAATAATTATGGTTAATCGGTTACCTAAAATCATTGTTACCTCCAATGTTACTGTTAGAATGCGCAAAGATTCGCTTTTGGGCTATCAGGAAACAGTATGAAACCAACCACCATCTCCTTACTGCAGAAATGCAAACAGGAAAAAAAACGCTTCGCCACCATCACCGCGTATGACTACAGCTTCGCCAAACTCTTTGCCGAAGAGGGTATCAACGTCATGCTGGTCGGAGATTCGTTAGGGATGACGGTACAAGGACATGATTCCACCCTCCCGGTCACGGTTGAGGATATCGCTTACCATACCCGCGCCGTGCGCCGTGGCGCCCCAGCCTGCCTGCTGCTTTCCGATCTGCCGTTTATGGCCTACGCCACGCCGGAACAGGCATTCGAAAACGCGGCGGCAGTGATGCGCGCCGGGGCTAATATGGTCAAAATCGAAGGCGGAGCCTGGCTGGTTGAGACGGTGAAAATGCTCACCGAGCGCGCCGTGCCGGTGTGCGGCCATTTAGGCCTGACGCCGCAGTCCGTCAACATCTTTGGCGGATATAAGGTGCAGGGCCGCGGTGACGCCGCCCAGACGCTGTTTGATGATGCCCTGGCGCTGGAAGCCGCAGGCGCGCAGCTGCTGGTGCTGGAGTGCGTCCCGGTTGAACTAGCGAAACGCATCACCGACGCGCTGTCGATTCCGGTGATTGGCATTGGTGCTGGCAACGTGACCGACGGCCAGATTCTGGTGATGCACGACGCCTTTGGCATCACCGGCGGGCATATCCCGAAGTTTGCCAAAAATTTCCTCACTGAAGCGGGCGACATGCGCGCTGCGGTCAGGCAGTATATTGCCGACGTTGAATCCGGTGTTTACCCGGGTGAAGAACACAGTTTCCATTAAGGAGTCTCGTTGTGCTAATCATTGAAACCCTGCCGCTGCTTCGCCAGCATATCCGTCGCGCGCGTCAGGAAGGTAAACGTATTGCACTCGTCCCGACCATGGGCAACCTGCATGACGGCCATATGAAGCTGGTCGACGAAGCGAGAGCGCGGGCAGATATCGTGGTGGTCAGTATCTTCGTTAACCCCATGCAGTTTGACCGCGCCGACGATCTGGCACGCTATCCGCGCACCCTGCAGGAAGATTGCGAGAAGCTTAAAAAACGCCATGCGGATATCGTCTTCTCTCCGGCACCAGCGGACGTGTACCCTCAGGGTACGGAAGAGGCAACCTACGTTGACGTACCGGGCATCTCCACCATGCTGGAAGGCGCAAGCCGTCCGGGTCATTTCCGCGGCGTGTCGACCATCGTCAGCAAGCTCTTTAACCTGGTGCAGCCCGACGTCGCGTGTTTTGGCGAGAAAGATTTCCAGCAGCTGGCGCTGATCCGCAAGATGGTGGCGGATATGGGTTACGATATCGAGATTGTCGGCGTACCGATTGTACGCGCCAAAGACGGTCTGGCGCTCAGCTCCCGCAACGGCTACCTGACCGCTGACCAGCGCAAAATCGCGCCGGGCTTAAGCAAGGTGATGAACGCTATGGCGGAACAACTCCTGGCGAAAGAGTTAAGCGCAGAAGAGATTGTTGCCCTTGCAGAGCAGACCCTGAACGACAAAGGCTTCCGCGCTGACGATATTCAAATCCGCGATGCTGATACCCTGCTTGAACTGACAGAGACCAGTAAACGCGCGGTGATTCTGGTGGCGGCATGGCTCGGTCAGGCTCGCCTAATCGACAATAAAGTGGTTGAGCTGGCGTAGTTCTTCACCCTTGATAATTAAAGGTAAACGTAATGATTCGCAAAATGCTGCAAGGTAAGCTTCACCGTGTGAAAGTCACCCAGGCCGACCTGCACTATGAAGGCTCCTGCGCCATCGACCAGGATTTCCTTGATGCTGCGGGCATCCTTGAAAACGAAGCCATTGATATCTGGAACGTTAACAACGGCAAACGTTTCTCAACCTACGCGATTGCCGCCGAGCGCGGGTCTAAAATCATCTCCGTTAACGGTGCTGCCGCACATTGCGCGGACGTGGGTGATATCGTCATTATCGCCAGCTTTGTCATGATGTCTGACGAAGAAGCGCGTCGCTGGCAGCCGAAGGTGGCTTATTTCGACGGCGACAACGACATGAAACGCACCGCGAAGGCGATTCCGGTTCAGGTGGCGTAAGCCTATCTTAGATATAATTTAATTACCCGGAGAGCACTTCGGGTAATTAATTCATAATCCCAGAAAATAAATAAAACACATTAATATAAATTTATTATTGTTATACCACCAATCTCTATTCACGCCATACCTCACCTATAACTCATAATTATCAGCAACCTATAAATACTTTTTTTAACTAAAAAATCGTTTAAGTAATTCTAATGGCAAATGTCTTTCCATCGCCATCCCCCCTCAATTAGAATCCTTTTCCCGAAACATTAGTTCGGAACAAACATAGGCTTTGCGTATGTTTAATTTCTAGCATTTAATATGGATATAAAAAATGTCTTTTAATAAATTAGGTCTGGCAACTGTAGTAGCAATGGTTCTGAGCGCTGGTTCTGCAATGGCGGCTGATCCAATTCCTTCAGATACAGGTACCATTACTTTCCACGGTATGGTTTCTAACAACACCTGTAAAGTATCCCTGGATCAGAAAATTGACCAGGACGGTAACGATTTCGACGTTAACCTGGATACCGTATTTGTAAAAGATTTCGCTACTGCACTGAGCACCGACAGCACCCTGGGCGAGAAGAAATTCTCCCTGACGCTGACCGGCTGTGATTCTGCTACCGTTTCTCAGGCATCTGCTCAGTTCGATTCATGGGCGGGTTCTTCTTCCACTTCCGGCGGCCTGCTGGTTCCACCAACAAACACCCAGGGCGCTGCGAAAAACGTCAACCTGGTTCTGTCAAACGATGGCAACTCTGCTACCGATCAGATCAAACTTGATCAGACCAACAATACCCAGAAAGCCACTATTGATACCAATGGCGCAGGCGCACTGTACTACCGTGTAGCTTACACCCAGGGTCAGGGCTGGGACGCAAACAGCAACCCAGTAACTGCGGGTGTTGTTCAGGCTCAAGCTGCTTTCACAATGATCTACGAATAATTCTAAAAACGTAGTTCAAGAGTACTATTCATCCCCTGACATTCGTCGGGGGATTATTTGATATCATTCCAACAGGAAGTGGAAAAATGTTAAGCACATCATTTTATAAGGGATTAAAAGTAGCCTGCCTTACTGCTGCTGTTTTTGCATCATTCCAGGCAAGTGCGGATATCGTTATTTCGGGTACGCGTATTGTTTATCAGCAATCGCAGAAAGATGTCATTGTTTCTTTAGATAACCGTGGTAAAAAACCGTTATTGGTACAGTCATGGCTCGATGATGGCCGTGATGATACTAACCCACAAGAATTAAAATTACCGTTTATTATCACTCCACCTGTATCCAGAATTGATCCGCAAAAAGGTCAATCCGTTCGTATTTCTTATCTGGGCGGTTCATTGCCTAAAGATCGAGAATCCTTATTCTGGTTCAATGTGCTTGAAATCCCACCAAAATCAAAAGTAAAAGACGGTGAAAGCCCAAACCAGCTTCAGTTAGCATTCCGCACGCGTATTAAACTCTTCTTCCGTCCTGACGGCCTGAAAGGTACGCCAGGAGATGCCGCAGCCAAAGTAACATGGTCGCAGCAAAAACAAGGCAGCACAGTTAACCTGGTCGCCCACAATGATTCACCTTATAACGTTTCAATTTCGAACGTCACATTGAAATCCGCAGGCAAAGTATACCAGGTTGATCATAAATCAATTTTACCTTTTAGCACTCAAACCATGCAGATAAAAGGCCTCAGCAATACGACTGCGGGTTCTGTTGCTTACGACACGATTAACGACAATGGCGGCTCTGATAATTTCGAAGCCAAAGTTAATTAATCACTACAACACCGCCACATTATAAAAATAAAACGTTTGAATGCTGATAAGCATTTGAGCGGCGACTTGTCTGGATGAAGCATGCTATTTCAACGTTCACTCTTATGCCTCGCTATCTGTGCAGCATTACCGCTGCACGCCAGCGAGAATGGAAAAAATAATGTAGACACCGCTTCCGAATCAGAATCGGCCATTGAATTTAATGACCAGTTCCTTATCGATAATGGCGGAGGTATCAACGTTGAGCGTTACGCTTACGGCAACCCGGTATTGCCGGGCACCTACCGTGTAAAAGTGAATTTGAATGGCAATTCAAAATCCACGGTTGAGATGACATTCATTGATAATAAAACGCCACGCGCCTCAGCATGTCTGACAAAACTCATCTTGTCTCAATCAGGTATAGATACCAGCAAATTAGGCGATGACGTCAAGAAGGATGACGCGGCCTGTGTGGATATTAAGAAATACTATCCTGGTGCATCTGAGCATTTTGACAGCGGTAAGCAGGAAATGGATCTCAATTTCCCACAGATCTATGTGCTTAAACTCCCTGCGGGGTATGTCGATCCCTCTTTATGGGATGACGGCGTTACCGCTGGATTGCTCTCATACGATCTCAATACCTGGCACAGCGAATCTAACGGAACAAACTCGGATACTGCCTATGCAGGGCTGCGCTATGGCCTGAACATGGGTGCGTGGCGTTTACGTTCTCGCGGCAGCATGAACTGGGACAGCGATAACGGTTCGCACTATTCAAGCCAGGATATCTATCTTCAGCGAGACATTACACCGCTTAACGCACAGATGGTTTTGGGTGATTCCTACACCCGCGGCGATATCTTTGACTCGGTGAGCCTGCGTGGTACGCGGATGTTTAACGATGACCGCATGCTCCCACAAGGTGCTACTGGTTATGCGCCCGTGATTCGCGGTGTGGCAAACAGCAACGCTAAAGTTAGCGTAATGCAAAGCGGTAACAAGATTTATGAAACGACCGTTCCACCGGGTGCTTTTGAGATCAATGACCTCAGTACGACAGGCTATGGCAATGATTTGATTGTTACCGTAGAAGAAGCTGATGGAAGTAAACGGACGTTTACCGTTCCGTTCTCCTCGGTCACGCAAATGCTCCGCCCGGGTTCCAGCCGGTGGGATGTCGGTTTAGGCGAGCTGAACGATGATTCACTGCATGACAAACCCAAAGTCGGTTATGCAACCTATGCGTATGGCCTGAATAATACCTTTACCGGCTACGTTGGCGCGCAATATACAGATATGGATTTCTATGCCGGCCTGCTTGGCCTGGCAATGAACACCCGTATTGGTGCATTTGCATTCGACGTGACGCAGTCCTATGCCGACATCGATGGGCTCGACACGCTTAAAGGACAGAGTTACCGGCTGACCTACAGCAAAATGTTGGAAGCGACAAACACCTCCCTGAACGTGGCAGCCTATCGCTTCTCAACGGAGGATTACCTTAGCCTGAATGATGCCGCCTCTTTGCAGGACAGTATCCATCATCAGGAATACGGTAACCGTTCCTATGACAGCAATGCGCAACTGTATGCTGACTATCAGCGTACAAAAAACCAGGTTCAGGTCAGTCTTAACCAGCCGTTAAATGTAAGCGGTGAGGAATACGGTTCTCTCTATATTAGCGGCACCTGGGAGGATTACTGGAACGATAGCAGTTCAACTTCTGACTACAGCGTGGGCTACAACAATAGCTTCGCTTACGGCAGCTATAGCGTTTCACTCCAGCGTACCTATAACGAATCGGGTGAGAAGGATGACAGTGTATACGTCAACCTCAGCGTCCCGTTCAGCGTTTTTGATAAAGACCATACGCAGTCAGGCGGGTTTAACAACATCAACATGAGCCTGCGCTCAGATTTGAAAGGCGGTACCAGCTTCAACTCTACGGCGAGCGGTAACACCAAAAACAGTGACGTCAGTTACTCCGTCAGCGCCTCTTCAAGTGGCGGAAATTACGGCAATCTCAACCAGATCAGCGGTTTTAGCTCATGGAACAGTCCTTACGGCCCGCTCGGCGTCTCGGCGTCCTTTGGTGATGACAACAGTAAGCAATATTCCGCGAGCTACAACGGTGGAATGGTTGTTCACTCAGGTGGCGTTGTATTTACGCCTGGCAGTATCGGCGAAACGGATTCACTGGCGCTGGTAAAAGCGAGTGGCGCGACGGGGGCTCGCCTGGGTTATGGCCAGAGCCGTATTGATAGCTCCGGGTACGGCATTATGCCGTATATGTCTGCCTACAGAGAAAACCGAGTTTCAATTGATATCAGCACCCTCGAAGCGGATGTCGAAATTAAAAACACAAGCGCAGTTGCTGTGCCGCGTAATGGCTCCGTTGTATTGGTGAATTTTGAAACGGACGAAGGCCGTTCGCTTGTTCTGGAATTACAACGTTCTGATAAGGGCTTTATTCCGCTGGGCGCAGATGTGCTAAACGAGAAAAATGAACCAATTGGAACAGTAGGACAAGCTGGGCAAGCGTATGTACGCGGTGTGGAAGATAAAGGTGTCCTGCGGGTGGTATGGGGCAGCGATAGTACCAGTTCTTGTACCGTACATTATCAGATTCCAGCGAATGCGCAAAAAGCGGGTCTCACGACCCTTCTGAGTAATCAGCAGTGCCAAATGCAATGATATTTACAACAGGGAATTACACCCATGGGAAATAATATGAAGAAACAACGTTGCGGTTATTCATTAATCGCATTAGCAATGTTCGCGATGACAGGATCTGCTGCGGCAACCGATCTGAATGTTAATTTCACGGCCAACATTCGCGAAACCACCTGCGATATGAAGCTTGTCGGCGGTGAAGGTTCAGATACGCAGCAAACACTGACTATCGGTACTAACGGTCAGGTACGCATAGATGATGTCAAAGCAGGAACGGCAAATGCCGCTTTCAAAATCGTGATGGTTGAATGCCCGGCATCGCTGACTTCGCTGAAAACAACGGTAAAAGGTACGGCATCAGGTATTTTACCGACCGGGCTTACTAACCAGATTACCGGACCCAATGGCGGTTCTGACTATGCTGCCGTTGAAATCGCCCGAGAGTCTGCACCAACAGCGCCATTTACCATCAACTCAAACACAGATTCTCAACGTCTGGTCTGGACTTCTACAGAAATCGAGAATAAGGAGGTTCCTTTGGTGGCCACATTACGTGAAACCAAAGCGAACAGCATGACAATTGGCGATTTTCAAGCCGTAGCAACCTTTGAATTCAGCTACGAGTGATTGGTGCAGGAAAACGGAGCAACATTATGAAAATGAAATCAACTTTTATCGCCCTGTCCGTTTCTGCCCTTCTGTTCTCTGGAATGGCAAGTGCAGCAATTACAGGCACCAGCAGTGTCGAATTAACGATCAAATCAAAAATAGTCTCGGGCACCTGTACAGCAAAAGTGCTTAACGGTGCAGGAACTGCGTCCAGTGAAATTGCCTTTGGCGACGTGTACAAATCCGATGTGGCGAATAAAACCCGCGTCGAGCCGTTAAAAATTGCCTTTACAAACTGTTCTGGGGTAACGAAGGCGACGGTATCCGCGGCGAGTAGCGCGGGTGGGGGATGCTCAGGTCTCAATGCGGACGGAGATTCTTATGCCGCAGGGTTATCAACTGGCTTCGAAATTTGGTCAGGATCTGTCGATACGGGCGTAATGCTGAGCTGCAAAAGACCTCCGGCGGCACAGGAAGTCACCATTGCTGACGGTGCAGCGGAATTCCCGATGAGCTCGCGTATCGTGATTGCGAAAGACAAAACTATTGCTAATGTTGGCACAGGTGCCGTTACCGCACCGGTAACCTTTACTGTCACCTACCCATAATTCCAGGAACCATCATGCAACAATCACCGTTTACATTATACCAGCCCGGTCTTGTGTTGCTTATAGCTCTGGCTGGCAGCATCCTGCCTGGCGTAAGCCAGGCAGGCTCTGGGCTCGACGTCAATCTTACGGCCAATATTGTTAACAGCACCTGTAAGTTAAGCGTTGAGAATGGCGGAGAGATCTATCTCCCTAACGTGATGCGGAATTGGTTTTATAACGCTGATGGTAGCGATCGCTATACAGCTACCGATGATGCAGGCGGCACCCCTTTTAAGATCCATGTTGATGATTGCTACGGAGACAGCAGCACCGCTAAAAAGCTGAATTTTAGCTTCTCGCCACAATCCGGATTCTGGCCGGGGCAAAACCAGGTATTTAAAAGTGAAGAGACTGCTGCAGGGGCAGCCAAAAATGTTGGCGTTGTCCTTTTCTCTGAGAAATATAAAACGAATGTGTTAAACAACGACGGTACGTCAAAAGTCATTTATGACGTAAGCGACCAGGGTACTGCATTTTTAACGGATTATCAGTTCTATGCCCGCTATCAGAACACTGGCGTAGTGGCTGGCGGTATCGTCACCAGTAAAGTACGGGTTGACGTCACTTACGAATAATAACCAGAACAGGAAAAGGATGAGAATGTTCAACGCTTTCAGAAAGGGTTACACTTTTAAAGGCCCAATGGCGTTTGCCATGGCGAGTTTGTTGTTATCCCTTAGCCAGACAGGCTGGGCAGGGGAGTGCCGAATGAACGATGGATATGGTGGCACCACCACCCTGATCAACGCCGAGTATTCAGGCGGCCCCATCCGTCTTCCACCTCCAGGGAATTACATCAGCAGCCTTTTTAACGTTAACCTCACACCGGGCATTCAGGCCGAGTGTGGTGCAGGAAACGACGGCTATAACCTCATGTCTCAAACAGACCCGTCCGTGTTCGTGGGGAGCCATTATGGCGATGCCATGTTTGAAACGAATATTCCCGGCATTCATTATTCCGTGAGGGTTCACACTGCCGAAAGCGATGGTGGCATGGGAGCCTATTTCGGAACGAATACCACCGGCTGGGCTATGGTTTCTCATTCCGATAATGCTGACCCCTGGGATGGAAAATGGATTAATACCTCAGTTCATATTTTTATTGACGATGGCTATCAAGGGAACCCGAATAAAGAGACCTTCATCAAACCCAAACCAGGGACCCTGGGTAAAATGTCGATTGGCGATCCAAATGACAGTAACAACAAGCCATGGACGTTTATGGTCAATGAGAACTCATTCCAGATCCCTATCGTTCTTCCAACCTGCGACATTGCCATGCTTTCGGATGGGACTAACGATGTTGACCTGGGAGAATATTATGTTTCAGACATCAAAAACAATCGGATAAAGGATGTCCCGTTTTCCATCAGGCTGGATAACTGCACCAGCGTGGCATCGTTCACGACCAAGCTGACAACGACAAAATTAACCGGAACTAACAATGACCTTCTTGGTAACACATTGTCGTCCGGAGCTGAGGGGGCAGGTGTGAGAATAATGTATAACGGGACGTCCCAGCTTATGCCGAATAATCCTAACTCAACCTATGTCGTAACGGACTATTACACGCCGGGTTCAAAGCAAATTGATTATGTTGCCCAGCTGGTAGCCAATGGCAGCACGGTGAAGCCGGGTTCGTTTAAAGCCACTGGCGTGTTCACCCTTTCTTACGATTGACCTCCTACCCCTGCGGCTGATTACTGATCAGCCGCGACATCGTCTCCAGCGAATCCGTTCTTAATATATACAGGCGTTTTAGCAAGAACGGATTATCCCCCGGCTTCACCTTCCCTTTCACCGTTGTTACCGCCAGGTGGAAACCGGCATCGTTCGCCGCCTTTATCGCTTTATTGTCGTAGCCGCCAAACGGATACGAAAGGTAAAGCACGCGCGGGTTGAACTGCGCCAGCGCACGCCGCGAGCGTTCAAAATCAAACAGGGTCACGTGGTAGCTGCGGCTCAGTAAAATCGGATGCTTGTTACCATCAACGCGGTGCAGGAAGTGCGTGTGGGACTGAATATCGAACACATCCTGAATGCCCTTAATCTCATGAACGCTCATAAACTGCAGCGATTTCGGGTCCCACTTCTGCGCATGGCCTTTAATACGTGACGATATGATAAACGCCGTCGCGTTAAAGCCGTACTCTTTCAGAATGGGGTAGGCATAGCGGCTGACCGATTTCAGGCCATCATCAAAGGTAATCACCACCGCCTTCGCCGGCAGGTTCATCTTATTGCGCACGTACCCTTCCAACTGGTACATCGTCAACGTGGCATAGCCTTGATCGCGTAGCCAGGCCATCTGGTTGTTGAACGCGCGTACGCTGGTGGTCGTAGAGGTATGACGAAAACGCGTGTTCTCTTCATCACGCAAAATATGATGGTAAGTCAGGACCGGCAGGCCGTTATCTTCCTGTGCATCCAGACTACTGACCCACGCCAGACGGTTGCCGATGCGGATCTGATACCAGGTCTGGTTCAGACGGTCTTTGAGCTTGTTCAGAATCGGATAGCGGAGATTGGCGCTTAATGTGCCGAACGGCGCGCTCCCGCTGTTGGGGGCGTTATACACCGGCGTGTCTTTCCAGGTGATCAGGTTCTGATTGCTGAGCGGCTTGTTCAAATCGCCAAGGCTGTCCTCAACGCGCTGTTTGCCCTGCACCTCTTCAAGATGCCCTTTATCAATAAACCCCGTGCCAAAACCAAAACGAAATTCGTAATAGTCAGCAGAAGTCGGCACCACGGCAAGAATTTGTCCGGCCCTGACGTTTCCCACGTTGATCACATTACTTCCCACCTGAGCCCAGATGGCCGCATCTTCGGTGGTTTGCATATAGCGGGCCGGAAGCCCTTGCTGGCTAATCAGACTGGCAGAAGTGCCGCCGGAAACCAACAGCAACAGCAGGAAAATAACGCGCATTAACATGGGATATAAATCGATACGGGAAATCAGTCGCCATTGTAACAAATGCGACATCAATACCAACGTTTAATGCTTATACAGATCGTGAAGCAGAACGAAAGGTGGGTTTTTCTGCTGCTGATGCCACAGGCTGCTTACGCCGGGAACGTGCATATTAACGAGGGTATTGCGAAATTCGGCGCTGCTCAGGCTCTCACGCAGCGGGTACATCGCTTCCAGCAGCGCATAGTTGATGCCGGAAATGACTTCGCAGTTTTCGTGCTTGTGGCTTAACAGGGCGGCGGAACGATAAGGCGCCGCGCCGGATTTATCGGTCAGAAAGATCACGCCATCGCCCGTGTCGGTTTCATGCAGCGCATCGCACATCATGCGGCTGAGCATATTGGTGCTTAACCCACGCCAGTAATTTACCGCCCGGCATTGTGCCAGCGGACCAAATTTAGCTTCAAGCTTATCCAGCATATCCTGCGCGTGTTCATCGTGGCAGGTGATAACCCATCCCAGCATGCGTCTCTCCTTAGCAGGCGAGTAGTTTAGCGTAGGGAAGGTTTGCTTACGGTGATAACTGTCAAAGAAAAATGCCCGGCAAACAGAATGTCGCCGGGCAGAAGGTTAGCTGCGCAGACCGCGTCCGCGCTGGATCAGATACCAGCACAGCAGGTAGAAGGCGATGATGAACACCACCAGCACCGCCACCGTGGTAAACAGCGGCACATCGGTTATACCGAGGAAGCCAAAGCGGAAGCCGCTGATCATGTAGACAATAGGGTTCAGGTGCGACAGCGCCTGCCAGAACGGTGGCAGCAGCGTCAGGGAGTAGAACACCCCACCCAGATAGGTCAGCGGCGTCAGCACGAAGGTCGGGATCAGGCTGATGTCGTCGAACGTTTTGGCAAACACCGCATTCAGCAGGCCCGCCAGCGAGAACAGGATCGCGGTCAGCAGGAGCGTCAGCGCGACAAACAGCCACGAGTGCACCTGGAACGGCACGAAGAACAGCGAAATCGCCGTCACCAGGATCCCCACGCACAAACCGCGCGCCACCCCACCGCCCACATAGCCAGCAATAATGACGTGTGTTGGCACCGGTGCCACCAGCAGCTCTTCAATGTTGCGCTGGAACTTAGCGCTAAAGAATGAGGATGCCACGTTGGCATAGGCGTTGGTGATCACCGCCATCATGATCAGCCCCGGCACGATAAACTGCATATAGGTAAAGCCGTGCATCTCACCAATCCGGGAACCGATCAGGTTGCCGAAGATGATGAAATAGAGCGTCATGGTGATGACTGGCGGCACCAGGGTTTGCACCCAGATGCGCATAAAGCGGTTGATCTCTTTCGCCCAGATACTTTTCAGCGCGACCCAGTAAAGATGCGTCATGCCTTGTCTCCTTGTTTTTCATGCACCAGAGAGACAAACAGCTCTTCCAGTCGGTTCGCTTTGTTACGCATACTCAATACCTGAATGCCCTGCGCGCTCAACTGTGAGAAGACGCTGTTGATACCCTGCTCGCGCAGCACTTCCACTTCCAGCGTCGAGGTATCCACCAGACGGTAGTTATACCCTTCGAGCTTCGGCAGCGCGCTTTTCGCCGCCAGATCGAGAATAAAGGTTTCGGATTTCAGCTTAGAGAGCAGATCCTTCATCGACGTGTTTTCCACCAGCTCACCGCGCTGAATAATGCCGATGTTGCGGCACAGCATCTCGGCTTCTTCGAGATAGTGGGTGGTCAGAATAATGGTGGTGCCTTTATCGTTCAGATCCTTCAGGAAGCCCCACATGGAACGGCGCAGTTCAATATCCACGCCTGCAGTCGGTTCATCAAGGATAAGCAGCTTTGGCTCGTGCATCAGCGCGCGGGCAATCATCAGGCGGCGCTTCATCCCACCGGACAACATGCGCGCACGTTCGTTACGCTTTTCCCACAAATCGAGCTGTTTTAGGTACTTTTCGCTACGCGCAATCGCCTCTTTATACTCAACGCCGTAATAACCCGCCTGCTGAACGACGATCTGCTGCACCGTCTCGAACGGGTTGAAGTTGAACTCCTGCGGCACCAGCCCCAGCTGGCGCTTGGCGTTGACCACATCTTTCTGCAGATCGTAGCCAAAGACGCTCACGCGACCTGAGGTTTTGTTCACCAGCGAACTGATAATGCCGATAGTGGTGGATTTCCCCGCCCCGTTCGGTCCAAGAAGCGCATAGAAATCCCCCGCCTCTACTTTGAGATCTATCCCGCGCAGCGCCTGAACGCCGCCCGGATAGGTTTTTTAAGCTGCTCAAGCTCCAGTGCAATTGCCATGAATTAAACTTACCTTCAGTTCTTACACACCTTGTGTGGTTTCATTAAAAGTCGGGTTACCCTATAGTAGCGCAACGCAATTACCAGGTTACAGGCCGTTAACGTCCATGAATAACATAGATACACTCATCAGCAACAATGCACTATGGTCAAAGATGCTGGTTGAAGAAGACCCCGGATTTTTCGGGAAGCTGGCGCAAGCGCAAAACCCACGCTTTCTATGGATTGGATGTTCAGACAGCCGCGTCCCGGCAGAACGCCTGACCGGTCTCGAACCTGGCGAACTTTTTGTTCACCGTAACGTCGCCAACCTTGTTATTCATACCGATCTCAACTGCCTTTCTGTCGTTCAGTATGCCGTTGACGTGCTGGAAGTTGAGCACATCATTATTTGCGGCCACTACGGCTGTGGCGGCGTACAGGCGGCGGTCGAAAATACAGAGCTGGGGTTAATCGATAACTGGCTGCTGCACATCCGCGATATCTGGTTCAAACATAGCTCACTGTTGGGTGAAATGCCGCAGGAGCGTCGACTTGATACCCTTTGCGAGCTGAACGTAATGGAGCAGGTCTATAACCTGGGCCACTCAACGATTATGCAGTCCGCGTGGAAACGTGGGCAGAAGGTTTCCATCCACGGCTGGGCGTACGGTATCCACGATGGCCTGCTGCGCAACCTGGAAGTCACCGCCACCAACCGCGAAACGCTGGAGCAGCGTTACCGTTCGGGCATTGCCAACCTCAAGCTTAAGCATGTGAACCATAAATAAGTGCACGTTAAAAAGCCGGGTGGCGGCTGCGCCTTACCCGGCCTACATGTGCCCATTCGTAGGCCCGGATCGCTACGCGCCACCGGGCAACAAACCGCAATTACTCGTCCAGAATCACGACTTTCCCGACATACGGCAGATGGCGATAACGCTGCGCGTAGTCAATGCCGTAACCGACGACGAATTCGTCCGGAATCGAGAAGCCCACGAACTCCACCGGCACCTGCACTTCACGACGATCTGGCTTATCCAGCAGCGTACAAATCGCCAGCGATTTAGGCTGACGCAGGCTCAGGATCTCGCGCACTTTAGAGAGCGTGTTGCCAGAGTCGATAATGTCCTCAACGATCAACACATCTTTGCCACGAATATCTTCATCCAGATCTTTCAGGATTTTCACATCACGGGTTGTGGACATGCCGCTGCCGTAGCTGGAGGCGGTCATAAAATCGACCTCATGGGACACCTGCACTTCACGGCACAGGTCTGCCATGAACATGAAAGAGCCACGTAAAAGACCGACCAGCACCATTTCGCTGCCGCTGTCCTTGTAATGTTCGGTGATTTGACGACCCAGTTCGGCGATACGCGCTTTGATCTCGGCTTCCGGGATCATCACTTCAACAGTATGTTTCATATTACTAACCATATGATTTTAATGAAAATCTCTCAATGCAGGTGAATCTATTTCCGGCATCGATACGCAAGCCCGCCATTATACCAGCAAATGGATAACCCTGGCGTATGAGTTACAAAAAGCAAATATTGTGATTCCGATCACACTTGTTAATACCTATAATTAGTTGCTAGCAAATTATTAACAAAAACTGACGAGTACACTTTCTATGGCTGAAACAAACTCTAAACAGCCGCGTCTACTGGTGACATTAACAGCCGCGTTCGCAGCCTTCTGCGCGCTGTATCTGTTAATCGGTGGCGTCTGGCTGGTCGCTTTAGGCGGCTCCTGGTACTACCCGATTGCGGGTCTGGTTATGGTTGCCGTAACCGTCCTGCTGTTGCGTAGAAAACAATCCGCACTGTGGCTGTATGCCGCACTCCTCCTTGCCACCATGATCTGGGGCGTCTGGGAAGTCGGGTTCGACTTCTGGGCACTGACGCCGCGCAGCGACATCCTGGTCTTCTTTGGTATCTGGCTGATCCTGCCGTTCGTCTGGCGTCGCCTGATTGTGCCTTCAAGCGGTGCTGTGGCGGGCCTGGTTGTTGCCCTGCTGATTACCGGCGGCATTCTGACCTGGGCCGGTTTTAATGACCCACAGGAGATCAACGGTACGCTGAACGCGGAATCCACGCCTGCGGCTGCTATCTCGCAGGTCGCTGACGGTGACTGGCCTGCGTATGGTCGTAACCAGGAAGGTCAACGCTACTCTCCGCTGAAGCAGATCAATGCGGACAACGTGAAGAACCTGAAGGAAGCCTGGGTATTCCGTACCGGTGACCTGAAGATGCCGAACGATCCGGGTGAACTGACCAACGAAGTCACCCCGATCAAAGTGGGCAACATGCTCTACCTGTGTACGGCGCACCAGCGTCTGTTCGCGCTCGACGCGGCCACCGGTAAAGAGAAATGGCACTTCGATCCACAGCTGAACTCTAACCCGTCGTTCCAGCACATCACCTGTCGTGGCGTCTCTTACCACGAAGCGCGTGCCGATAATGCCAGCCCGGAAGTCATTGCCGACTGTCCTCGCCGCATTATGCTGCCGGTAAACGATGGCCGTCTGTTCGCCATCAACGCCGAAACGGGCAAGCTGTGCGAAACCTTTGCCAACAAAGGTATCCTGAACCTGCAGACCAACATGCCGGACACCACCCCGGGTCTGTATGAGCCAACGTCACCGCCAATCATCACCGATAAAACCATCGTGATTGCCGGTTCGGTAACGGATAACTTCTCTACGCGTGAAACCTCCGGCGTCATCCGCGGTTTCGACGTAAACACCGGTAAACTGCTGTGGGCCTTCGACCCGGGCGCGAAAGATCCCAACGCGATCCCGTCGGACGAGCACACCTTTACCTTTAACTCGCCAAACTCCTGGGCCCCAGCGGCGTATGACGCGAAGCTGGACCTGGTCTACCTGCCGATGGGCGTCACCACGCCAGATATCTGGGGCGGTAACCGTACGCCGGAGCAGGAACGTTACGCGAGCGCGATCGTGGCGCTGAACGCAACGACCGGTAAACTGGCGTGGAGCTATCAGACCGTTCACCACGATCTGTGGGATATGGATATGCCGTCCCAGCCGACGCTGGCAGACATTACCGTCGATGGTAAAACCGTTCCGGTGATTTACGCTCCGGCCAAGACGGGCAACATCTTCGTCCTGGATCGCAGCAACGGTAAGCTGGTTGTGCCTGCACCGGAAAAACCGGTTCCGCAGGGTGCCGCAAAAGGCGACTACGTCAGCAAAACCCAGCCGTTCTCTGACCTGAGCTTCCGTCCGAAGAAAGACCTCAGCGGTGCAGACATGTGGGGTGCCACCATGTTTGACCAGCTGGTGTGCCGCGTGATGTTCCATCAGCTGCGCTATGAAGGCATCTTCACGCCGCCGTCTGAGCAGGGCACGCTGGTCTTCCCGGGTAACCTGGGGATGTTCGAGTGGGGCGGGATCTCCGTCGACCCGAACCGTCAGGTGGCAATCGCCAACCCAATGGCGTTGCCGTTCGTTTCCCGTCTGATCCCACGCGGTCCGGGCAACCCAATGGAGCAGCCGAAAGACGCGAAAGGCAGCGGCACCGAAGCCGGTATCCAGCCGCAGTACGGCGTACCGTTTGGCGTAACGCTGAACCCGTTCCTGTCTCCGTTTGGTCTGCCGTGTAAACAGCCTGCCTGGGGGTATATCTCCGGTCTGGATCTGAAAACCAACCAGATCGTATGGAAAAAACGTATTGGTACGCCACAGGACAGCATGCCGTTCCCAATGCCGGTTCCGGTGCCGTTCAATATGGGTATGCCAATGCTGGGTGGCCCAATTTCCACCGCCGGTAACGTGCTGTTCATCGCAGCAACCGCAGATAACTACCTGCGCGCGTACAACATGACCAACGGTGAGAAACTGTGGCAAGGCCGTCTGCCTGCCGGTGGACAGGCCACGCCGATGACCTATGAAGTGAACGGCAAGCAGTACGTTGTCATCTCTGCAGGTGGCCACGGTTCGTTTGGCACGAAGATGGGCGACTATATTGTCGCGTATGCGTTGCCGGATGAAGGAAAGTAACTGAAAAGCCCGGTGGCGCTACGCTTACCGGGCCTACGGGTGCCATATGTAGGCCGGGTAAGGCGAAGCCGCCACCCGGCTTTTTTATACGGTGAACCCGAGCATCATCCCCGTATCTTCATGCTCCAGCAGATGACAGTGGGCCATATAGGCAAACTCCTTCGGCGCATCGTGGTCGAACTTCACCAGCACCTCGCTGACGCCACCTTCCACTCTTACCGTATCTTTCCAGCCCGCGCGGTGCGCATCCGGCGCTTTGCCGTTTTCTGAGAGAATGCGGAACTGGGTGCCGTGGATGTGGAACGGATGCAGCATCATGTCCCCTTCGCCCGAAATCACCCAGCGCTCAAACTGACCCTTTGTCGCAGCAAACATCGGCGTGTTCATGTCGAACGCTTTGCCGTTGATCATATTGGCGTTGTGGAAATCAAAGCCGTGGTCGCCGTGATTCATGTTCCCCATGCCGCCCATTTTGCCGTGGTCCATATTCATATGGCCCATCATCTGCCCGTGGTGCATCCCCGCCATCGCCTGATCGCCATATTTCGCCATCAGCGCCTGCATGCCCATCATGTCGAGCATCGGGTTCATGGAGAGCTGCAGCTTGCGCTGCGTAAGCCCGTCAAGCGACGGGAGCGCTGGCAGGGTGGTTAACGTATCCGGCAACGTGCCGGAAGCGGTCACCAGTAAAGGCTGAATACGCAGCACCGGATGTGGCTTATCAAATGGCGCAACCGCCATCCCCATCTGGCTGACTGGCAGGGTTACGAGGTCAAACGCCTTGCCGTCGCTGATGTCCACCAGCACCTCGAAGCGCTCGCCCATCAGCATCGGCAACTCGTTCACTTTTACCGGCTCCGGCAGGAGTCCACCGTCGCTTGCCACCACGTACAGCGGGCGCTTATCGCTGGCGGCGAAGTTCAGCGAACGGGCGTTACAGCCATTAAGCAGACGTAAACGCAGCCAGCCTTTCGGCGCGGCATGCTGAGGGTAGATCGCGCCGTTGGTCAGCAGCGTGTCGCCAAACCAGCCCACCGCCGCACTCATCACGTCCAGCTGGTAGTCAATTTGCCCGTCAGCGTTGAATTTCTTGTCCTGCACAATCACCGGAACGTCGTCGATGCCCCACTGTTTCGGCAGGCGTAGCAGGCGGCTTTCGTCGTCTTCAATCAGCACCAGCCCCGCCAGCCCCATCGCCACCTGATGGCCCGTTTTGCCGTGCTGATGCGGGTGGAACCAGCAGGTCGCCGCACGTTGGTCAGGGGTAAAGGTCACGCTGCGTTTGCCACCAGCCTTGATAACGCCCTGTGGTCCCCCGTCTACTTCACCCGGCACTTCCAGCCC
The DNA here is from genome assembly GCA_907164665.1 of Colias nastes. Taxonomy (NCBI): domain Eukaryota; kingdom Metazoa; phylum Arthropoda; class Insecta; order Lepidoptera; family Pieridae; genus Colias; species Colias nastes. The sequence continues at coordinate 6,732 of CAJQZM010040735.1, read as the reverse complement.
GTGCCAGTGCAGCGTGGTCTCTTCCGACAGCGTGTTATGGATATCAACGGTGACGGTTTTTCCTTTGCGTAACTGGAGCGCCGGGCCGAGGAGATTTCCGTTATAGCCCCAGGTTGTGGCGGTATTCGCACCAAAGGTCGTTTTGCCTGATTGCACCACAAGCTGGATACGACTGCGGGCATCAGCAGTCAGCAATTCAGGAATGGGTAAGGCGGGTCTGTCAGCCGCGAAAACGGCGCGACTCCAGAGTGGTAATGCGCTGGCAGCCCCCAGCGCAGCGGAATATTTTAAAAAATCACGACGTTGCATGTTCATTTCCTTATTTCCAGCCGGCGATCTTTTGAGCATAAACCCTCCCCTTACCGGAAGGTCAAGTAAAGCGGCAATAATAAAGGTCGTCGGCCTGGCATCAAGTATGCTAACGTTAATTTTCCGTGATGCAGTGGTAGAAGCAATGAAGACGTTTTTCAGAACAATTTTGTTCAGTGGCCTGATGGCGATGTGTGCGAACAGTTACGCGCTGAGTGAAAACGAAGCAGAAGATATGGCCGATCTCACGGCGGTGTTTGTGTTTCTGAAAAACGATTGTGGTTACCAGAATTTACCCAACGGGCAGATTCGTCGCGCACTGGTCTTTTTTGCCCAGCAGAACCAATGGGATCTCAGCAACTACGACAGCTTCGACATGAAGGCGCTCGGTGAAGACAGCTACCGCGATTTGAGCGGTATCGGTATTCCCACTGCTAAAAAATGCAAAGCGCTGGCTCGTGATTCACTCAGCCTGCTCGCCTACGTGAAGTAACCTTCCCGACGCCCCTTGTTGACTCGCTAACCGCTTCACGGCGGTGATGTGTTGCGCCCCTTCTGCTGATTGTCAGGATGTAAACGATGGAGAGGACAGCCCATGACCGAGAAAACGGTATGGCAAGAAACGCTGCACGATCAGTTTGGTCAGTACTTTGCCGTTGATAACGTGCTTTATCACGAGAAGACCGATCATCAGGATCTGATCATCTTCGAGAACGCCGCCTTTGGCCGCGTCATGGCGCTGGACGGCGTGGTGCAAACCACCGAGCGCGATGAGTTTATTTATCATGAGATGATGACCCACGTTCCGCTGCTGGCCCACGGCCACGCAAAGCACGTTCTGATTATTGGCGGCGGCGACGGCGCGATGCTGCGTGAAGTGTCCCGCCATCAGTCCGTCGAAACCATCACGATGGTGGAAATTGACGCGGGTGTGGTTTCGTTCTGCCGTCAGTACCTGCCCAACCATAATGCCGGCAGCTACGACGATCCGCGCTTTAATCTGGTTATCGACGACGGCGTCAATTTTGTTAACCAGACCACGCAAACGTTTGATGTGATTATCTCTGACTGCACCGATCCGATCGGTCCGGGCGCGTCGCTGTTTACCTCCTCGTTCTATGAAGGCTGCAAGCGCTGCCTGAACCCAGGCGGTATCTTCGTCGCGCAAAACGGCGTCTGCTTCCTGCAGCAGGATGAAGCCCTCGACAGCCACCGCAAGCTGAGCACCTACTTTAGCGACGTCAGCTTCTACCAGGCCGCGATCCCGACCTATTACGGCGGGATCATGACCTTTGCGTGGGCGACCGACAACGAGGTGCTGCGTCATCTCTCTACCGAAATCATTCAGGCGCGCTTCCACCAGGCGGGTCTTAAATGTCGCTATTACAACCCGGCCGTCCATACCGCGGCGTTTGCCTTGCCACAATATCTGCAAGACGCACTGTCCTCAAAGGGGGTGAGCTAATTGAAAAAGCTGAAACTGCATGGCTTTAACAACCTGACCAAAAGCCTGAGTTTTTGTATTTACGATATCTGCTACGTCAAAACTGCAGAAGAACGCGATGGCTACATCGCCTATATCGATGAACTCTACAACGCTAACCGCCTGACGGAGATCCTGTCAGAAACCTGCTCAATCATTGGCGCCAATATCCTGAACATCGCGCGTCAGGATTATGAACCTCAGGGCGCGAGCGTCACCATTCTGGTGAGCGAAGAGCCGGTAGACCCGAAGCTTATCGACAAAACCGAGCATCCGGGCCCGCTGCCGGAAGTGGTCGTCGCGCATCTCGATAAGAGCCACATCTGCGTACACACTTATCCGGAAAGCCACCCTGAAGGCGGGCTATGCACCTTCCGCGCCGATATCGAAGTGTCGACCTGCGGCGTGATCTCACCGCTAAACGCACTGAACTATTTAATCCACCAGCTGGAATCGGACATCGTCACGATTGATTATCGCGTGCGTGGTTTTACCCGTGATATCAACGGTATGAAGCACTTTATCGACCATGAGATCAACTCTATTCAGAACTTTATGTCTGAAGACATGAAATCGCTGTACGACATGATGGACGTGAACGTATATCAGGAGAACATCTTCCATACCAAGATGTTACTTAAGGAGTTCGACCTTAAGCACTACATGTTCCATACCAAACCGGAAGATTTGAGCGAAGAAGAGCGTAAGGCGATTACTGACCTGCTCTGGAAAGAGATGCGCGAGATCTACTACGGCCGCAATATTCCGGCCGTGTAAGAGCAAGCCGGAGCAGGGATGCTCCGGTCTGTTATTTCTGTTTCATAAAGTCGCGGTACGCATTTACCACCTGAAGGAAATCCTCGACGCCGCACATCGACAGGCTCTCTTCATCGTAGTAGCTCATCCCCTCTTCCATCTCGTCACCTGAAAACTCGAGCTGGTTGGCGCGCACCATGACCTCTTCGCCATCCATCCACAGGGTGTATTCATGCCCGGCGCGCTGCCAGGAGCGCTCACTGCCTTTTACCGTCTTCGCCGCCTCTTCCACTTCATCAAGAAGTGCGAGATTCTCCTTCACCTCTTCGTTAAACCAGTGTCCAACGGCTTCGTGGCCCATCGACATACGCACTTTCACCACTCCGGTGATGTCGCGCAGAAATTCGTAATCCATAGTGTTTTCCTCTGCAAAGCCATTAGGGTAATTATCGCAGCAGCGAGGAAGAAAAAAAGCGTGAGAGGCGGGAGGAATGAAAATAAAAAGGTGAGAGCAAGACCCTGCGGCCTGATGCCCTCACCCCGTCCCTCTCCCACGGGAGAGGGTGCAAACACTAAAAACCGTCTCTATGAGACGGTTTTGCTGTTTATACTGCCGTCTGGAAGATCACCCCGTCGGCCTTCTCGGTGTACTGAGAGAGCTGGTCGAAGTTCAGATAGCGATAGGTATCCACCGCCGTCTTATCTACCTGAGCCACAAAGGTCTGGTACTCTTCCGGCGTTGGCAGTTTGCCAATCAGCGCCGCAACCGCCGCCAGCTCCGCAGAGGCCAGGAAGACGTTCGCACCAGTACCTAAACGGTTCGGGAAGTTACGGGTAGAGGTGGAAACCACCGTCGCACCGTCAGCCACGCGCGCCTGGTTACCCATACAGAGGGAACAGCCAGGGATTTCAATACGCGCACCGCTCTTACCAAACACGCTGTAGTAACCCTCTTCGGTCAGCTGCGCCGCGTCCATACGGGTTGGCGGTGCCACCCACAGACGGGTCGGCAGCTGGCCTTTATGGGTATCCAGCAGCTTACCGGCAGCGCGGAAGTGACCGATGTTGGTCATGCAGGAACCGATGAACACTTCGTCGATTTTCTCGCCCTGAACTTCAGAGAGCGGACGCGCGTCGTCCGGATCGTTCGGTGCACAGAGGATCGGCTCTTTAATATCCGCCAGATCGATGTCGATCACCGCCGCGTACTCTGCGTCAGCATCGGCTTCCAGCAGCTGTGGATCCGCCAGCCATTTTTCCATGCCCTGAATACGACGCTCCAGGGTACGACGGTCGCCGTAGCCTTCCGCAATCATCCACTTCAGCAGCACGATGTTGGAAGTCAGGTACTCTTCGATTGGCGCCTGGTTCAGCTTGATGGTACAGCCCGCAGCAGAACGCTCGGCGGAGGCATCGGTCAGCTCGAACGCCTGCTCCACTTTAAGATCCGGCAGACCTTCAATTTCCAGAATGCGGCCAGAGAAGATGTTTTTCTTCCCTTTCTTCTCAACGGTCAGCAGGCCCTGTTTAATCGCATACAGCGGGATCGCGTGAACCAGGTCGCGCAGGGTGATACCCGGCTGCATTTTACCTTTGAAGCGCACCAGCACCGATTCCGGCATATCCAGCGGCATCACGCCGGTCGCAGCAGCAAACGCCACCAGACCAGAGCCCGCCGGGAAGGAGATACCGATTGGGAAACGGGTGTGAGAGTCACCGCCAGTACCCACGGTATCCGGCAGCAGCATGCGGTTCAGCCAGGAGTGGATGACGCCGTCGCCCGGACGCAGAGAGACGCCGCCGCGGTTCATGATGAAGTCTGGCAGCGTGTGGTGCGTGGTCACGTCAACCGGCTTCGGATACGCCGCGGTGTGGCAGAAGGACTGCATCACCAGATCGGAAGAGAAGCCCAGGCACGCCAGGTCTTTCAGCTCGTCACGGGTCATTGGACCGGTGGTGTCCTGAGAGCCCACGGAGGTCATCTTAGGCTCGCAGTACGCGCCCGGACGAACACCCGCTACGCCGCACGCACGGCCCACCATTTTCTGCGCCAGAGAGTAACCACGGCTGCTCTCCGCCACATCTTTCGCCTGACGGAACACGTCACTGTGCGGCAGACCCAGCGCTTCACGCGCTTTGGTGGTCAGGCCACGACCGATAATCAGCGGGATACGGCCACCTGCACGCACTTCGTCGATCAGCACGTCGGTTTTCAGCTCGAAGCTTGCCAGAAGTTCGTTGGTCTCGTGGTTGCGCACTTCGCCCTTGAACGGGTAAACGTCAATCACGTCGCCCATGTTCAGGTTGGACACATCCACTTCAATCGGCAGCGCGCCCGCATCTTCCATGGTGTTGAAGAAGATCGGCGCAATTTTGCCACCCAGGCACAGGCCACCGCCGCGCTTGTTAGGCACGTGAGGAATATCGTCGCCCATGAACCACAGCACGGAGTTGGTTGCGGATTTACGAGAAGAGCCGGTACCCACAACGTCACCCACGTAAGCTAGCGGGAAACCTTTCTCCTGCAGGGCTTCGATCTGTTTGATCGGGCCGACGCTGCCCGGCTGATCCGGCTCAATGCCTTCACGGGCGTTTTTCAGCATCGCCAGGGCGTGCAGAGGGATATCCGGGCGAGACCACGCGTCCGGTGCCGGAGAGAGGTCGTCGGTGTTGGTTTCACCGGTCACTTTAAAGACGGTAACGGTGATTTTTTCAGCCAGCGCTGGACGGTTCAGGAACCATTCGGCATCCGCCCAGGACTGCATCACCTGCTTCGCATAGACGTTGCCCGCTTTGGCTTTTTCTTCTACATCGTAGAAGTTATCGAACATCAGCAGCGTGGAAGAGAGCGCTTTAGCGGCAATCGGTGCCAGCTTATCGTTATCCAGCGCGTCAATCAGCGGATGAATGTTGTAACCACCCTGCATGGTGCCGAGCAGTTCAATGGCTTTTTCAGGAGTAACCAGTGGGGAGGTGGCTTCGCCTTTGGCGATAGCAGCAAGGAATCCGGCTTTTACGTAGGCAGCTTCATCTACGCCAGGCGGTACGCGGTTGATCAACAGATCTAACAGGAATTCTTCTTCGCCCTTAGGCGGGTTCTTCAGCAGCTCGACGAGCGCGGCCATTTGGGTTGCATCTAAAGGTTTGGGTACAATTCCCTCGGCGGCACGTTCTGCTACGTGCTTACGGTATTCTTCTAGCACGACGGTTCTCCTCGCTCTCATTGTCATATGCGGCGGGCGTTCTCTTCACGCTCCTGTGAGACAGCAGTTTGTAGGGTAAATGCCCGATACCGCGTCGGGCAGCATAGCAGGATTTCTGCACAGTGTTAATCCGTTTACAAAAAAGCAACATTAAAAAATTTGCTGAATCGTTAAGCATGGTGTAGCGGGGAGACGAGACGAATTTTGGGTACAAAAAAACCGCCTGGTAGCGGTTTATTTGTTGCCTTGCGGTGGTAGCACACCGTGTTGGCAGATTTGCGGCAATGCACTCGTCATGAATAATGCGCCTGAGTATGTAGATCCGCAAGCACATATTTTGTGTTTACGAGCCGACATCCAGTTTCGAATGAAAAAGGATGAAACTGCATTTCACCTCTTTTCAGTCCATTTCGGCTGTAATACTGTTGCGCCCGGCCTGCTTCGCTGGTGTAGCAACCAGTCACCGGGCCCGGAAGCAGTTCCGTAACCTACGCGGCAATGTACTCATTTGCCTGGTTCTGCCTTTCCCGGTGAAGAATGAACCCGCGTAGCCTGTACAGGAACGCACGCAATGGAGATGCGAATCACTGCACTGATCGTTGCGATCGGTTTACTGCTAACCGCGCTGCACGGTGGCTGGAACATATCCGACATCACGGTGCTGTTTGTCGTCAACCTCGGCAACTAGCTGCTGGCCGCTCGCAAGAGCGGCCTTCTGAATTCCCTGCGCCTTTTCCCGCATCGCATATAATTGTGTAATAAATGCACACACTCTTTATCCGGACGCTTCGCTGGTTTCCCAAGAAAAGTCAAAACTGTCATACACGGGTGAATAATACTCGCGGCAACAAGAACGCCTCACGGCACAGCGCTTGTCTCGTTGGAGTCATTTTATGAAGTTGCCCTTTAAGCCACACTTGCTTGTCCTTCTCTGCAGTGCCGGGCTATTTGCTGCCTCAGGCGTCATGTTTGTCAAAAGCC
>CAJQZM010040728.1:0-15154 GCA_907164665.1 Colias nastes | reverse complement strand
ACAACTGAAAATAAAGCGAATATTTAAATACACGCATTTGGTTTTGCTGAAGCAGTGAAAATAGACAATGGGTCGACTTTAAGCCGTGTGGACAGGAGTGATGTCAGTGCTTGGGCAAAACCTACTTTAACTACTCCTTTTACTCTAAAAGCTGTACTACTATTGGAAATAAAAACAAAGGAACTATGTCATGGTATTTGTAGGAAAAATGCAATCTGAGCATGAAAAATGAAATTTCAGGTATACTTTATATGCCAAGATTTTTTCTATACACTCATATTACCAACGAAACCTAGTAAGTGCACCAAAAAAATAAGGAAAGCTAGCACCACTACTATAATATTGTATCTACCAAGAATCGTGATCTTTAACTACTACTTAGATACTATGTGCATGCTTATTTTGCGAAGAGTAAATTTTACATGATACTGACGTAATTTTTTGTATCTCAAATCTGTTTTTTTTTTATACACATTCTTACTTATAAAAAAAAGTATTGAACCTTTATTTAAATTATGATTTATAAATAATATTTAAGTTTACTTACAACGTGAGTGCAATCAGGATCATCGAGAGGACAAGAAGAACCGCCATTGCTGGCGAGAACTTCGGCCATGTGCTGCGTCTCATCTTCAGGAAACCCCACGAAGCACACGCGAGCACCCGCGAAAACTTTCAATTTGTGCTCTTTCTGGAAATTTCAATCAAATTATTTTGACAGTAATCAAAAGAGATTTAATATTAAATTTACATTTTTACATTGTTCCAAATACGAAAACAGTTCCAAAATAAATATATTAATTAATAGGAATATTACGTAGGTATCCAGGTAGTTTTTGTAGAACTTTGCATTTTAATTTTAGGAAGACATAACTGGTACCTTACCTACTATTTCAATGTAAATAATGTTGGCATAATGTATTTAAACTTACAATCATACTATCATCTGTTGCAAAGCACGCGGGGTCATCGCGTCGCTCCCAACAGGCGTCAACCCACGAGCGCGCCAGCACCGGAAGCCCGAAGCCCGACGCGTATCGATACTTGTCACCTGTCGCCGCAGCCGCAATCAGGTGCGTCACCTTACTCGACATGTCCTTGCGAATAGAGCCCCCCATATAGTGTATAAGTGTGATCAGGTACGTCTGTCGAAAAAAAAACAAACATTGTAAATCCGCTAGGCGATAAATTAAATAATACAACAATAAATTTTAAAATCCTTACGAGTTCATCCTTTTTGCGAAAACCCGAGAAACATATGACGGCTCCGCGCATGGCCAATGAATATAGAGGACGTGCGTTGGCCGGCGGAGGTTCCTCACGCTCCGCGAGCTGAAGCACCGCTGTTGGACCCAGCACCCTGCATCATAATATATTTTTCATATTATTTAATAAATAAACAAAAAAATATATTATGAAGATGACACGATTGTACACTATCCACATTCAAGTCTAAGTTATAAATAATAACAGTATACACTAATAATATTCTTCAAAATTTTCATTATATAAGTATGCTCAAATAAATATCAAGTATGAAAAAATAGTAAAATTAATTTCTAAAAATAATTAAAGATTCATTCATAAAATCATTGATATTCATTCACTCGAATACGTATGTGACATTCTCATACTGTTTCCGTCGGGCTGAATGAACCGGAAGGACGCCACGTTAAATAACAGAATTAAAAATAGTCATCCCATTTAACCATAATATTTACATAAATCTCGCCCAAATCTACAAGACAGTTATAGTCTAAAAATATCTGGCAATAATACAAATAATGCATTGGTTTCCGTATACATCAGTTTTAAACATGTTAATTAAATTACAGTTGTACAAATTGCGAACAAATAACCAATCATATTTGTTTTTCTTAAAAAAGTATTATCAAGACTATGATAATATATATATATATATATATATATATATCCATCACTTGACATGAGAAAGATATCACCAGCAGGGTTGGCACGATTAAATCATTTTGATTTAAATCATGATTTAAATCAACCGATTTTTTCAATAAAAATCAATGATTAAAACAAAAAGGTTTAATTTTACTTCCTTTCACAGAAATCAACATAAAACAGATTTAAGATATCTTCATTAAAAACTAGGGTCAACAATTCCAAATGTAGAAAACACTCTTTCTACAGCAGCTGAAGAGCTATCGCTCCAAACAATTGCTTCACCACTGGAAAAAGTTTGGTTTAACATTCAATAGCACGTTAGACTAAAGGGAAATCCCCGTACTGTCTCTTTAGGCACGCGGCGCGTTCCGTTTCGCACAAAAATATAGTGACGTATATAATAAAATGAAAAAATCAAAAAGTAATGATTAATTAGGATTTTTTCAATAAATCGTGCTTTATTCGATTTTTTCAAAAAATCATGATTTTTTTCCAACCCTGAATTCACCAGACGTTTATTTTGTGAACACTATAGTTATGCATATCACGCGAAATTATTATGGATCCGATAACGCGCTTGCTTGGATATCACTAATTAACTTTACTAAATACCGTTTAGGTATACGATACAAATGTTCCCAACTTCTTATATTACACATTTGAAGGTTAAAGTTAAACTAATTTATTACAATATTTCATATACAACTAGCGGCTGGTCCCGGCTCCGCCCGGATACATAATTAAAATTTTAAACAGTTACCGTTTTTCAGTTATAAGTGGTGTTATTAAAACTACATACTTTCTTTTACAAAAATAGATAAAGATGGATAGATAATTACAATAATATAATATCTGAACCGGGACGAGTAGCTAATATATACTACCTAGATTTTCATTTTATAAAAAACTGTTATCTGATGTTGTGTGACAATGAGTTAATATAATTTATCGTGTTAGTACTGTCTTGAATTTACTTATGATCTATTAATGTAATTAAATTCTCTGCTCTACAAAATTTATGTACCTACATAAAATATTATATTAATTCTAGTAAACAACAACTAACATATTAGTATCAATGCAAAATTATAATTGTGAGTTGTATAATTTTTATGTTTATTAACTTTAATTTATTTCTTCTTGTACAAACCCGCGGCGACCATAAATAATGAAAACGGAAGAAGCTTTTTTCCATTTGTTCCAACTTCCAATACCGGCTACTTAGATCATGTTTTAATTTAAATTTTTAACACTCATAGTCATAGTCGCAAAAGGGGACGGAAGCTAACAATTTTTAAGAAATAAAAAAATATCTCGTGACGCAGCCGCGGCGCGGGCGCCGACGAAGTTTCAGTGACGTACGTTAGCACCAATATTTACAGTGGGTAGGAAGAAACGTACTCAACGATCACATATTCACATCAGACATGAGCCGATTTAAATAGTTCTGACGAAGAATATATGATTCTGCGGAATGTGAGTAGTCATACATGTATCTGCTTATATTAAAGTAGGTTAGATCGGAGCACAGAAATATTGAATAATACTAAACTTGTGTCTGCAATAATTTTGAATGCCCACAAATAAATATAATCGCGTTTCGTAAATTAATAATAACCCATTGTAATAAATATATATATTATATATATATCGAAATAGTTAAATATGCAAAAAATCTTTAATCACACCATACAATATCAGTAAATTTAAGACAAGAAAATATGACCAACATTTCACATGTTCGAGACTCTTGAATTTTCACGTCAGTCAAAAGCTCTTGAGGTGTTTCATCCTCTTCGGGGGTGGGAGGTAATCGTGTAGGGCCCATCCTTACAATATACTGTCAGCACTAGTCCGCAAGTACACATAAACACTTTTATAACACACTAAACAATCACTGAAAGTATTTAACATCGTATCGGTCGTCACCTCCATCATTCATAAAACGGGCACACGTTATCCAGCATACTCCACTACGCTATATATCCAAATATATTTTAACATGAATGTATATTCCGTAACTATCCTTACGCGATTCACTTTAATTCGAACAAAGCCCGAACAGCACGCACGTTATGCGTTTCAGGATAGATTGAAAAACAGCCGCGAGGAATGTTGGCCGAAAATAGCGAGGAGCGTCGTGCGGTAGCAAGGGCGAACCTCGTGCTACGCAGAGAGTCGTGCTCGCGTCGTCACCCCGCGGGCCGCGCTTGTACTCGTACACCTACTTACACCTTTATTTACAACGTTCAGTAAATACACAAAGATCACCAACTTTTATGTGAAAAACATGCGTAAATCGAAGACTACAAAGCCATCTTATTGCAGGCACATAAAAGTAAAACGGTCCAGTGATCAAAATAGTAATTGTATTTAATTGACAATATTTGAGGCTAATCGGCTTAATTGACTAAATATTGCGTGTAAGTGAGCATTTAAAATACACCTTGACCAAGAATACATTATTGTTATTGAAATCGAACATGCTTATTACTCTCTCTGTTTTGGTATTTCAATTTTCTATTAAAATAATTTATTGAGATGATAATAAAGTATGTTATCTATTATTCTATTCTAAATTCATATACATAGCAATATTCTCAAATGGCAGACAATTTATGATCTTTAAATTAGCTATGTGAAATAAACTCAAGAGTTTGAATTATATAATGTTATCGGTCGATAAATGGTAGACTGTATAGTGTATATCTACTGTAATGTAACTAAATGCATGATGAAAAATATCTTTTGATTAGTTAGGTACCCACTATTTTTATGTTTCACAGGTTGTTAAAACAATCATGATGTGTTTATTCAATGTAATATGAATTCCATGAACTTCTCATTATTATTTTAATGGCATATGGAATATGATAAAGAAAATATTCGAGAAAACATAACGGTACAAGCTGGTGATATAGTAATCAACAAACGTTTTATAAACAAAGTTAGGTGAATCATCCGTAAACCCAGAAGAGTGATAAGTAGAACCTAAAATTAATTTTCTCAAAGCAAACATGAGTCGAGGTGTAAGGTGGCTCCAGGATTGGTGCGGCGACCGTTTAAAACAATAAACATTTAATCTCATCAATTGGTATTCATGTTGAAACAATGAAATGTTCTTCAAACAAGACGTGATCTACCAGTCGATATTTTTAGTAGGCTGAATATTTGACTTGAATTAACATTTAATTTGGTAGCAATGTGTTTTAATTGAAAAAGAACTGAAATATCTAGAAATTCTAACGTTATTATGAACGATTAATAATTTTGCAATCACAAGCTAATGCGTGGTGCGGTGTGCCAATGTTTTCAATTACAAATAACGATCAGTTTTAGCACAGCAGTCAAAGCGTTAATAGCTCCATATAAAAACCATAAATCATGATCCAAGGCTGATTAATATTTTTCTAAAATTACATAATAGTGAAGTCCCATGTCCCCTAGTGGGGTAAGGGGCAGATGCATTATACATCTGTTTCGCTTAATGACGCTTTTTTCGAACCAGACCAATAATATTTGAATTAAATCGTTACAAATTACAATCAAACAAATAAAAAATCAAATCATTCCTCTCTATAATAGTAATTTCGACAGCTTGGACAAACACAAGCGGAGGAAGAGGAAGGAGTCTTAATGGAAATTTTATATATTTTATTGTGATTTATTATGCAAACTGACCTGTATTTTGCCTTGTGTGCAGCATCGAATAGGTCCCCTTCGAATGGTGTGGTTACAAGATAGGCTGGGGGTGTGGGCGGAGGCTGGGATATGGGCAGCCCTTCGGGCCCGGGAACCGCTAAAACGGTACCAAGTCGTTCGCAAGCTGCACGCACTCGCTCACACTCCAGACATAGCTCGCTCACGTACACCACTGCCGTAGATGAACCTGCCAGACAAAAGGCATGGACTTCCGTTATTTTATTGGCCTGTATAACCGTCGAAAAATAGGTAATTAATGAATAAATTTTAGTTTGGTTCCGTTATTACTTATTATAAATATGTATTTAATACTATTTTCAATATTGCAATTTTGTCTCAGTTTTGATAAACCAGTTTTCTTCACGTAGTGATCAAATAAGTAAGCATAGAAAAGGAACCGATAGCTTTCAACACTCAGAAGCTATAGGCTCATACGTGGGTTGGACTAAAGCAAAGGGGGCGCAGGACTTAGAAAATTTTTGATGGAGTTGGTGTCATTATAACACCTATTTATTATTGTTTTATCGTAAAGATTACGCTAATATAAGCATGTTTTATAGGAACAACTTTTCTCTAAAATCAAAAATGGCCGAGATATTCGCCCTCAAAGATTGATGGTTTTCATAGGTTAGCCGTTAGGTTAGGTTAGGTTAGGTTTCTTAAAAAAAAAAAAACTACACAGAAATAGGAGCCCCGCGAAGCGGGGCTCCGTCGACGCGCAAAAAAAAAAATTTTCACTTTGGATCAAAAATTTTCTAAGTCCTTACTTTGCGCCCCCTTTGCTTTAGGCGGACCCATACGTGCTCACGCATGCCAAAAATTCATAACGACAAATAAGTAATTTTAGAGATATAACATTTTACAAGGATGTACCATTGACGTATGTGAACGACTCCACGGTAGGATATGTTCACAGTATTTAAATCCCAAAGAAGGATGTTTTGTATATCACATAAGGAAGTCGTAAGCTATAAACAAGATTATCTTATCACGACAAACCGCTCGAAAAGAAACAGACGCTGACGTTTACCATTTTCTTTGATCCTGTAATAATGCTTTGTAATTTGAAATCGAAATTTGTATAAGATCTTTTGATATCGCTCTATGCATTATATTGCGTCCTTTTCAAATGGTTATTCTATTTACTTTGTAGGAAATACGAGGATACCTAGGAATTACGAGTGTACATTTTTTCATGGAATACCGTTCGTTAGTGACGACCTTTTGGGACGTTATAACGTTAATGGTTCAGGGTCGCTGAGTCATCTCTGCGACACACAGGGAACACCCGGCACTCTTGGCACACAACACTCAATGAAAATTGAACAACCAAATGACACGAAAATTTCAAAGGGTGGTTTAATAAAATAATAAGTGAGTAAGTAAATGATCATTACAAAAAATAATCATGAGTTTCATATTTCATCTTGTAGATGTAAGTGTTAACTTCCCATATTAACTTCTTTTAAGGTATTTATTATGTTGAAATTTAGAATCTATATTCTATACACTGTACTTAAATATATCTGAATTTTATGGCTAGAGATTAATATTTATTTTTTTGTAATTCATGCTATGAAGGCATTATTAACCACCTAACATAACTAAGAGTTTAATTATTGTAAAAAATTTTTGGGCAGAAATTGACAAAAAATTTACAATGACAATTTGAAACTATTCAAAGGGTCCTGAAAGTAAAGTCAAATTATTTTTCAGATTGCAAATCTGCTATTTGATTGAATGACTAGCGCGTTAATTGAATGACTAGAGGAGAACTCGTCATGTAGGTTAATATAACATTCAACGTCTTGACTGAACGTAATTTAGCATAGTCGTTGCTTTGGATAAGGGGGTAGGTTAGGTTAGGTTCGTGTTTTTTTTTCTACACAGAATTAGAAACCCCGCGAATCGGGGCTTCCTGTGGATGTTTCGAAAAAGCAGATTCTATCGTCATTCATTGAACGCGCTAGACATTCAACAACATGCCGATAGATACACCCGCTGCATTCAAAGGGCTATGTTACAATCCGTTAACTGGTTGGATGTTGAATGACTCTTGTTAAAAGAATATTCGGCCTAGTCATTCAATTAAATGTCGTCATTCAATGAACGCGCTCGTCATTCAATCAAATAGCAGATTCAACTAGATGACGACGACATATACATTATATATTTCATTTAAAGTATGAACCAAGAAATTTAATTCATAATAACTGGTTTTCTTACAAAATTTATAACTAAAATTCTAATACTACGGCCACACTACCGTGATATGCCAATAATTATTGCCACAACTTTAACAACACATAGGTGTAACCACGACTTATGGCCATAATTCTACAATGCCAATCAATATGACAAATGGCGGTAGGCAATAGCTCCGGCGGCGGTATTCTTTCGCACATCAAAGAAGATTACCGCGGTAATAATTGCGTTTGCGGCCACACTACCGTTTGTCCAGTGTGCAATATGAGCTCACCGGCGACGCACGTATCGACCGACATGGAGTGGTCAAATGAAAAAGCGCTCGATGGCGCTAGAATTTTTGGAATTATATTCCAATCCGAACCGTCTCTTTGGGATACCCGACAGAAGAACTATAAAAATCGCAGTGTACTACACAACGATTTTTATGTCGGATCAAACAAAATTTATCATTTCCAAGTACAATAGATGATTTGAAAAAGAAAAAAGAATCCTTGATGAATTATTACAGAAACCATATTATATATTAATTAACTAATATTTTTTGCTGCGGTAAATGCCAATAATTACCGACATATCTAGGTAAACTCTAGTGTAACCACACCAGTTCATGCAGTAATTTAGACGGTAATTTAATGCCATAATTATTGCGGTAACAGCCCGGTAGACGGTAAGGTAGTGTGGCCGTAGCATAACCCAAATTGTATATTTTCAATGCTCAAATTGTTCAAAGTGTAATACACATAAAGATAGGGATTTAAATATGTTAGAGCCCAAACTGTTATGCTAGTATAGCGTACCACAGAAAGGAATATGTTGTGATAGAAAATTCTATATCATTAATTGTAATTACTTTGGTAATATGCATACAAGTTTACATTATGAAACATGGAATTTAAATATATATATTATTTATAACTAATATTATAAAGCTGAAGAGTTTGTTTGTTTGTTTGTTTGTTTGTTTGTTTGTTTGAACGCACTAATCTCGGGAACTACTGGTCCGATTTGAAAAATTCTTTCGGTGTTAGATAGCCCATTTATCGAGGAAGGTTATAGGCTATATTTCATCACGCTACGGGCAACAGGAGTGGAGCCACGGGGGTGAAACCGCGCGGAGCAGCTAGTTTATAATAAATATAAGTATCTCTAGTTGATTTATTATAAAAACTAAATAATGATATACAGTCGACTCTCGTTAATTCAAACCTGCGATAATTCGAACCTCTCTATAATTCAAAGTTATCACGAGGTCCCTACAAAATCTCTTTATATTTCGAACTAAATCCATACATTTTTGTGCACTTGGTAATTCGAATGAAAATATCATTGCTATATAACAAAAACGACGCGTTAATTCGAACTCATCGGCGTCCAACTCTCGACAATTCAAAGTTTCAGAGAGAAAGAGGCGGAAAGATTGTAAGCAGGTAGTCAGGTAGGTACCTACATTTTGCGACAAGTTCAAACTTGTTCAATGAGCCGTTGTTTTTGTTATGATTAGTTTGACTTTACACTTCTCACGAATTGGTATGTTTAGTTATCATTCGGTTACTGTAGAATAGCATTTAATAAATAATAATTGATTAACAATTAATACTTCGAAGTTTTATTAATTTCTCTCACAAATTTCGAACCATTTGATATTTCAAACTCTTGATAATTCGTAATATTTTGAGAGTCCCTCGAGTTTCGAATTAACGAGTCGACTGTACTTGTTATAGAGATATTTTGCAAATTAGGATTCAATTCAAAATAATTGTAATAGAACCCGCAGTTGTTATTTATACTTGATCTCTTAAAATAAAGCTGTAATTTTAATTACAGCTAGTTTTATATTAATATCACACACAAAATAATTAATAACCAAAAGCACTATAAACTACATTTTAAGACACAATAAAAAAACAAAGCTTAGTACATATTTTGACAAAACTTGTAATGTTCTCTTTAAAATTATTGAATTATCTGCTTTTTGATAAGACTTTTTTTTTTCAATTTTCACCACCATCTTTTGTTTTAAAAGGGAAAAGGCAATGTGTACAAAATGTTTTAATGAAATAACAACCCTTTTTTTAGTATTTATAACAAACATTAATATTTTTATTTGCAAAATTTACATTTAAATCTGCTAAATATGTTTTAAATAAATTGATCAAATATAATATTTATGTTATATCACAAGAATCACACCTCAATTTATGCATGCAAGTGCACTCACATCCTCCACCGAGGTATGACCGTAGTGTTTCTACCAACGCTAGCATGGTTGGCATGACAATTGTGAACCACACATTACTCCATCTGCAAATGCTGTGCCTATTGACATTAATAAGCATAAAATATACAGAGAAATGAACAAATTTATCATTTACTGATTGATAGACCGAAAAATAATGATTTAAATAAAATTAAGCTAAATGTTCTGGAATGATACTTTAATTTATTAGACTTAAATATGAAGTTGGTAAATTACAGAAGTCATGTTTGATGTGCAGATTTTAACATTAAGAAATACCATACATAATTTTGTTGTTAATTTTATTTTATTGTTAACAATCTCTATCTAAAGGTTTATATTTTTTTTTTTTTTATGTTTATTATTAGTATTGATTTGTTGCTTTTCATTGAAAATATTCTGTAAATATTTTTAAAGCAAATGTTAACTGTATTTTTGTTATAAAAGGAATGGCAATGGTATTTCAAGGTTCAAATGTTTATCAATTGACACCATTTATCCAAGTTCAAGAGTTAATATTATCAGTAAACACTTAATAACTTACATATCAATGTTATTTTCACAATTCTACACAACATTTCTAATGTTTATATTATGTTAACTTACATAAGTGTAAAATGCACAACATTTTCAAATGTAATGACTTCATTATTTTTAAACCTTGTCTGGAAGGTCATATTACAACATACATGAGACATTTTATTGGCTATTAGCAGAAGTTAAAGTGAAGTCCAAATAATATTAAATCAATATAACTACAAATCAGAGTAACAATCAATTTTGTTGATTTTAATTTATTGGAAGTGTATGTGGTGATATTTAATAAATAAATAAAATATTAATATCTGATCTCTAATCATTACATATATTTTTTAATTTGCATGTTATGTTTATAACATTCATAAACCATTATACAAATTAATAGTATGTGAACACAACACAATAATTACAATACAGTAATTACACAGATAAAGATTTTCATTTATGTTATAAAGAATTTATGAATGTACTTATTAAAATTCACATGTAAAAAGTTCACTGACAAAATGTACCCATTATTCATTATTTTTAAGATTTGTTTTTTGACATCATCTATGACAGTCAAAATCAACGCCAAACTCAAAAATACGTTAGGACATTTTCAGTAATTAACCTTAATATCTATTATCATTTTGCTATAAATTCTACTAATAATTGCACAGGGGAAAACTAAGATAAAAAACATGAAGATGTGTAATAGAAAATTACCTACCATCATTTTCTTGAGTTTTGTCAGTTACAGTGGTGCTTCCTGTTTGTGACATGCCCCTAGACAATTCGTCCATCTTGCGTTGCACTAATTCAATAAATCAGTCATGAAACACGAAATGTATAGGAATACACATAATTCTTCACACATAACTATACACAACACTTAACAAAAATTTGACTGTTTTTCGCATATAAACAATGCAATCCACTCTAAATACATTCCCAAACTTCAAAATGACCGTAAACGAAGTGAGCGCTCGCCACCGCGGGTGACAGATTTAAAATCAGGGCTGCCAACATTAACAAAATGAATGTAGAAAATGAATTATGGAGTCGCTTGTACACTTGTATGTTTTTTGGTTTTATTACAAACATATTTTTCTTTCTGAGGTGCTAAATTGATCAAATTATGTGTTATATTTTGTTTGCTCGATCAAAATGTTAGTAGAATTAAAAAATGAATAAACGCGCATATTTATTCTGCAACTTGTTAATAATTTTTGATTATGCCTTTAATAAACCTCCCTAAATCTAGTTAAGAATATCGAAGGCCATTTAGAAATTAGTAGTTTATGATTAAATTCTCATATATTTAGAAAGTAAATCAATATAACAAGTGTTTTAGAAGTTTAGAACACACCCTGGGGTGTGCAGAAATTAATTCAAAATCGTTTCACATATTATTAAATCTCATGACATCGTTAATTAATCATCAGATTCAGAATCAAGATAATTATATACTACGAGGAAGTCTAATACTTCTTATTTATTCAAAGAAAGATATATGTGATAATTCGAAATTATCTGTGGAAATTATCTTCTTAATTATTGACTAAATTTAGAAAGGTGTATTACGCGCATTATTAAACCGACAAGCTTCTAAATTACGATATAGCAACACAGACGTGTTTACATTTTTCTGTTTTCAGTACCTACGTCCTACAATCATATAGGTATACGTACCTATCTTCTATGTATAAATATAAATCTATTTCAATTTTCAATTGTTGAGTTATATGTAGGTAGTGGTAGGTAGATTCGTCGGATTTGTAGTGATAAGATAAAAACAATATGGACATTAGCATACCGATAAAATAATACAATGGGATAAGACAATATAAATGTATATTTAGCAGTTAATTATTTTCAATTGTTTTCTCGGCGAGGTAATAGTTATAGGAATGGAACATTTTGGCTTGTCGCACATATTGAGTGAGCCAGATAAATATAGTCCAGATACTTTGGACTTATTAGCAGATGAAGATGCAAGGGAATACTGGTTAAATACATGCGAAAAACTTGTAGATAAATATGTTAATTTTGCTCTAACCAATAAAGATGACCCTACAATTGAAATACGAGCCCTAAAGTTCAAAACTTGTTACGTGGAGGCATTAAAAGAACTACGAGTAAATCCTCTGTAAGTAGATTATGTTGTGTTTATTAAATTACAATGAAAAGTGTTAACATTTACCTCATATGATAACAATTTTTTTTACAATATTTCAGTGCTCATGGACAGTTAACGATACGCTTACTGCTTGATATAAACGAAACTTGCCTTCGAGCACAAGGTTTTTTTGATTTATGGAAACAACAAAAGAAAATTGAAAATGAAGCAGCACTGGGAAATCTCGCTTCAAGACTGGTTGAAATAGATGCTTTTGTTGATGAAAGACAAAGATGGATTGCCCTTTGTAGTGGTGTCTTAGCAGGTAAAAAAAAGTAAATAAAAATATATTTGATAAATTGCAATATCTCAATATAATACTGTAATGTTGATCATAGGCAATATGTTTGATTGGGGGGCACAAGCTGTAACCTCTATTCTTGATTGTGGTCTATATGAGGCATTACAAAAAATTCAAAAAAGACCTTGGCTGTATGATTGCTTTGACAAATGGATTGAAAAACTGGAGGTAAGAAATCTCAAAGTATTAATAATAATCTAATTATCATATTATTGTCATAGTTTACCAAGTTTAAGATAACTTTTGGTCCACAGAAGACGGTCCATCATTGTGCTGCAGTATTTGTAGACAACAGTGGTGTTGATGTTGTGCTAGGCATATTACCTTTTGTAAGAGGTCTACTGCTCAGGGGAACATCCATTATACTGTGTGCAAATGAATGGCCTGCACTAAATGATATCACAAATGCAGAGCTGGAAAATGTACTCCAAAGTGCATCACATATTTGTCCTGTTATTGCAGGTGCTATTGCAACAGGCAATTTAGTTGTAAGATCAAGTGGCCAAAGGGGTCCATGTCTTGATCTTAGAACTATTAGTGTAGGTATGATGATTTTTATGCTTTCTATTAATTCATTTATCCTACTAATATTATAAATGCGAAAGTAACTGTTTGTCTGTCTGTTACGCTTTCCCGTTTAAACCTCTCAACCGATTTTGATGAAATTTGGCACAGACAATCTTTAGACCCTGAGAAAGAACATAGGCTACCTTTTATCAAAACACCACGCGGGCGAAGCCGCGGGCGGAAGCTAGTTCATTTATAAAATGATATCCATACAATGTATATAACTATATTGTATAAATTGTTTACAGATCTTGTAACAGAGATGAAAATCAGAGGGGTAGATCTGATTATACTTGAAGGGATGGGCAGAGCACTACACACAAATCTCAATGCACGCTTAGCTGTGGATTCCCTAAAACTGGCTGTAGTTAAAAATGCCTGGCTGGCACAGCGACTCGGTGGTCCATTGTTCTCTGTTATATTTATATATGAAGACAAGCCTTCACAAACATAACTATATTGATTTAACTTACTATTGTGACTCTTACAGTATTTTATCAGTCTGTCAATATTTAACTACCAGCATATTGTCTCTTGATACATGAAATTTTACAATTGTGAATGTTTAATAATAACTGTGTTAATGTCAGCTGACATTTTTTGAATATATTGAGTGTTACCCTCAAATAATATTTTAATTTAATAGATACCCATTTATTTTAATATAAACTAAAAATTGAACAACTGTTTGTGAATATATATAATATATGGAATTAAAATACATAAACTCTAATGTGATTTAGCTTTATTAATAGTTATAAAGTATAATGACCCAAGGAAATGAACAATGTCTGTGAAAAGAAACTTAACAGTTCATTTTTTCATTAAATATAACTAACTAGAATACCAACAATGTAACCACATTCACTATAATATAATCAACTGCAGCATCACAATCACAGAAGTATAAAAATGCACCTATTAACTAAACAAATCAAATTGCATTAGATGAATAACACTTCCTTCTTTATAAATTTAACTACAGTGGATCAGGGCTCTATAAGATTTGCCACCCAGTGGTTGCATGACAAATTTCATGAAGTCAACAGTACTATAAAACTTCATCTTAATTTTATGCTCATGATTATAGATTAAGATCTATTGAGCCAGGCGATCACTTTGAATAACAAATAAGCAATGCTTATTGCATAAGCAATTTTCTCCTTTTGTTGTCTTTGAAGTGTTTCTGCTTCAATTGTCATAACACGTCGATTTAATTTGGCTATTTGCCGACGAAGATGAACCAATTCTTCAGCCGCTGATAGCCCCTCTCCGTTTCCTATTGGAGGGGTTGGATCTCTGGAAACAAAAACATTATTGGTTATTTAAATGAGGTACCATTCTTCTTCTAACTATGATTCCAAAATATTATGATGAGTGTATTCTAGCCAAGAATATTCTATTATTATTAGAAAGAAGAAATATTCCTAATCATTACAAGTTGGAAAAATAATCACCTTAGAACCAAGCGGGATTCTGTCATGGTAGACTCATTAAGATTATCAGGGTGTGCTAATATTGGGCG
>CAJQZM010040727.1:0-11735 GCA_907164665.1 Colias nastes | reverse complement strand
AATAAATTATTTTAATTGAACATAATTATTATCGATGCTCATTCTCTCTCGCAAGGGATATCGGCGTGATATGTATGTATGCTGGTCCACCTACTACTATGACGATGATGTAACGAATTTCGGCCGAAGTTCGGTATTATGAACCGAATTTCGGCCGAATGACGAAATTCGGTTTAATGTGCCGAATTTCGGTTAAACCGAATGTGACACGAACTTCGGCTCATCCCTAATAATGACAAATAAAGTGAAAAAGTTAAATTACATACTTCATAGGTAGGTACTTTCTCAATTTTAGAATCTAATCTTTTAATTCAAAACCACAAAAAAAATGATTTAATAAGGGTTATGTCATCACTGGTTGAATTCAGTAGCACAATAATTACCTATTACTAAATTTATCTATCCGATGTCTTTCGGAGCACATTTTATTACGAACTTGTACTAGCTGTTACACCAAGCATCATTTACATTTAATTTAGAATTTAATGCGATCGATTCAGTTCTTCTCGCAAGGAATAATGAAGATGCTCTCCTACTTTTATCAAGGCGGGGATTAGGTTATAAATAAAACGAATATTTTAAAAAGCTATGTATATTTCCAATTTTTAAACAAAACAACTGGCTCAGAAAATATTTGGGGTCGCAAACAGAAGTCATTAGAAACGTTACATGAAATACATTGTTATTTACTCCTACTTAATATCTAAGCTTACAACGAGTACACGTAATTTAATATACATAAATATCACAGTCAAAAATGTTATACAACTAAAATACTAAGTCTAATTATAAATGGCAGTGATTAACTACTATTTAGACAACCTGAAAATTTGCTTATTGTATGGCTAGTTATAATTATTCTATTAGTAGCTGGCGCTAATTGCTGTTGTTAGTCTTTTTGCATCGATTTTTACTTGATAATACCGTATTTTACAAATAATGTAAAACTGTAAACTTGATATTGTAAACAATCAAATAATTACTATAATAGATTAAGTTTTTCTAACTTTGTGATGTAGGTATTTTATCAATGTTGCATATTGATCACCAAAAAATAAATACATTCATAGCAACACATATGATAGGTTATATACTATGTATCTAGTATGCTACAAAAGTCACTTGAATATTTTTTCTTTATTTAGAGACGAAAATACTCAAGTGAAACCATTGAGATATACATATGGAGACGACACCGCCTACATCACTTATGTTCCGCTCAACATACGCCATATGGCGTAACTGCACGCTCATTTTTTATTTGTTTTAAAGTGAAACGCATCAAATATGCCTTCGTGTGTGTTACGATATTGCACAAATAATACAAATAATACGGAAAAGTGCAAAGGAATAACTTTCATCGGTAAGTACCTAACTAGATAATAATTTTTAAAACTTAGTTAGAGCAAAAAAATGGCGCACAAATTTTGTTCGTGGTGTCTCCTCCATACGTAGTAATATTATCTCAATGAGTGAAACATAAAAAAATTCCGCCTATATTTTTGAACATTAATTCTTCGACGCATCGCAGAAATGGAAGAATATTCGTATTTTTGCTCGTCTTCCTTTTAGGTCGTTCGTTATAGATGTCAAGTGAAAATTAGGTCACCTAAAAACGTGAGCAACTAGCGCCAGTTACTATCCACGTCTAAATATCCGTAATGTAACTAGTCTATACACGATGACTAGAATTAGGAATAAGTTATCTACAAGCTTCTATGGTTATATTGTTCGCTAATTACGATATTTATCTATGTTGGATATAATGTCACTATATGATAAAATATCAATTGATTACTGTATAGAAAAATCGAGAACCTATTTTGTAAGCTATTTTGCATTGCCTATTAATTCAAATCAATTATAAAATTAATATGTTCTTTATAGTTCTAAGCGGAATGGAATTCTTTTAAAATTGTAATTGTCAAAAAAGAATAACCCAATTTTGATTAGAATAATTGAAAGTATAAAAAAGTTATATAATAATGATCATTTCTTATTATATTCTCTCTGCGAAATTCTGGCAAAAAATTAAGGTTTTGCACCTTTTGGCAATAAAAGCTTTTTGTAGGCAACAATCATACTTTTCAAAGAACTCAAGGTTTGAATTATATTGTTATGTTTTTTTCTGGTTAAATTTGGAGCAGATGTGTTGATGGTATAAAGGATTTTTTATTTAGGAGTCTATTTCTAAGGTTAACTTTATATTATTATATAATATAGTTAATGGATTTTTGGTACGTTTTACAATATCCGAGATTCACAAATGTAAAAGTTTTAATAATATTATGTTTTTATTATTGTTGTACAATTCTTTCAATTTCTCTTTATTTTTGTTTATAAGATGCTCTGGGGTAATTACATTATAATATGTAAGTAGTTGGTTATTTATTATTCTATCAATGCTATTAAATCTTTTTTTAATTCGATTTTATTATTTATGATGATTCTTAATATATAAAAACCCTGTTAATTTAAAATCTCAATTTTCCACATTACTCTATATTTGTAATAACCCCAAAACAAAATGCGTAATGTTCAAATTATTATTAAAAATCCTTTTGAACATTAATTTATTTTATATTATTTTTCGGATATTGTAAAACCACCAGTTAAATTATTTGATATAAAAACAGAAACGGTTAACGTAAGCAGAAAATAACTAAAACAACGTAAGTCGGTTAAATATACAAGAATCCTATTAAATTGGATACAGCAGTTCCATACACTTTCTAATACACAAATACGTATAAACTGTCAAAAGTTTTATTATCTACATGAGTTTCAAAATGATATATTGATTATTGCTTCATATTTCGACTAATTTCTAAGCTTCCGATATACCCTTTACTTCAGTTGATTTTTGCTCTCGGGACTCTGTAAAGAAATAATATAATATTAATATTGAGAACAATATTTTATTATAATAAAGTTTTATTTAAAATAAACTGCAAATCTCAAAATTTTGATATCTAAAATTATATTACATTTGGAAACATAAATAAAGAATTAATTAATTTAACTATATTAATTACATCGATCATAACACCGAACTATTTTTCAAGCCCACAGCAACTGAATATATATATTATTCACCCAAAAAAGCTGGTTCTAATATTGCATTATAACTGTTATAAAAAAATTGAACATCAATCACACCCTAAACAAACAACCCGTTTAAAACAAAAAAATCGCAAAAATCAAACAAAGACATCACACGCACCTCATACGGCGGCGGCGGCAGTATATCACACAGATTTATTTGACAGCCCTGTTCCGTTCTGTTCCCGCGCTGTATCGGAATTTTGAAGCTATTTTCCCTTCCCAGCCAATGCCACTGTGGGTAATCGTATTCTAGATCGTTCTGTCGACTACGACTAGAGTCGTCGTCTTCGTGTTTAAGCTCTTTGTAGTCGCGGTTAGTCGATCGACTAGACGAGCTGTGGCAAGTGGAACATTCGTTGGAATATTGCACGCTGCCGTTGCAAGAACGGACTATGCTGTTGGAGCGGCGTTCTGGGTAGTGTGCGTCTGTGGGTTCGTTGGTGTCCTGCTTTGGGAGAAATTTTATTGTAGAGATTTTAGTATTTTGTTCAATTTAGGGCCGATTTTTCAATCCTCAGTTAAAAATTATTCTTCGAATATCGAATTGTACAACCATTTCAAAAATGTGTGGCTTACCCGTATTTTGTCAGTTTAAGGTGACATTTTTATATTGTTGTGTAATACTTTATTGGACGGATAAGTTTTATCCAAGGATTGAAAAATCAGCCCTTAGAGTTTTTTTTAAGCACACTATTTATGCAGGCTAGTTTCTCAACTTTTGGATACGTTCTGTACAGCTTATCGGTCAGTAAAATGTAAAATTATGTACGAAAACATACACAAAAAGCTTCGGGCTACTTTATAAAAAGTGTGAAACAAGCCCACAAAAGATGTGTGTAAAATATACGAAGAAGAATATAACCTAAAAATATAGGTAAATTAAGAAAAATTTATCGAAAACAAAGACAAAAATTTCAATCGATCAGTGAAAAGTTAACGTAAGAACGTTAACAAGCCTAAAGTATTGGTCATTCGGAAACATTCCTATCCCGTTTAATATAGAAATGTAAGTTATAGTGTCGTGAGCTAAAAATGAATATACTTAATGCTGTCGTTTTAAATGAAATATTAAAACGCATTGTTATCCTTAAATGGTTAGAAGAGTCTTGTTTTGTTGCCAATTTGATTTATTCATTGTACAAAAGAAATATTTCAAAAGACGTAAGGAAGGACATAACAATATTATTTACTTGAATAACCAAGAATTGCTAACGTGTAATTAATGAATAAAAAACTATTATGCAACAAATAAACGGACAAAAAAATTTCCAAATTACTAAATCACTTGACTTCTAAAAGCGACATAAATAAACTGTAATCAGAAGTTATGAATCAATTTGCAAATATAGCCTCATATATATCTACGAATTACACAATACTGTGTGAATATCAAATCTAAGCTCGAGCCGCGAGCTTATCTAATATCAACAAGAGAGTTCTCATGGTTATCAACATAGATCATAGCTTTACTAGATAACGCATGTTTTTAGTTAAAAGTAGGCGCTAAGCGCTTAATCATATGATACAGATTGACAGTAGCAAGAAAGATTTGTAAAATGACATTCTTTGATTATAATAATGATCCATTGAAATGTTACATTTTTTAGCCCTAACCTTGCATTTTTTAGAGGACGCAATTTTGTTTTTTTGATGTGTAGGGGGGGTCAGTGTGAAGCTAAAACCAAGTTTGTGGGGTCGCCACCCTTGTCCCACGGCCGCCATCTTGAAAATAGCGGTTGAAATGGTTTTTACGATATATCTCTTAAACTATTTATTTGATAAAAAAAATTTGTTTACATTATTTGTTGCAAATTAAATTCTCTACAACTTTGGTGTAGTAACTTTTAGTCGTAGAACTATAAATAAAAAAGTTATAAGCGAAAATGTTCAGAAATTAGAGCCATTTATATTTTTCAATAAAACTTTTTTTTATCATTTTACGAAGAAATGATATCAGACCATTTTTGTAGATTGTTTTTCGAGGAACAACTTTTATGTACAACATTTTTTCATAACGTCATAACTAAGGTTTTACAGCGCTCTGAAGTGAGTACTATTTTTCAGTACTCTTAACTATACATATATTGGCTATTGGCTCTTTTCTCATACTCCAGAACAATAGAAGCACACTGCAGAACATTTCAGACCTGCTTTTCGACGTAAAAAAAAGTCGCGCTTCCAGACTCTACCTCCTGGGTGGTGGGGAAAAGATTCAATAATTAATTATTAGTGATATTGCAAAATTAATTATTAAAAATATTATAATAACAAAAAAAACCATTACTGATGACAAATTATTATTAGTACACACATAATATAAGTATACTGTATAGTTCAGAGTACTGAAAATTAGTACTCACTTCGGAGCGCTGTAAAACCTTAGCTATTTAATTAATGAAAAAATGTTGTATATAAAAGTTGTTCCTCGAAAAACAATCTACAAAAATGGTCAAATATCATTTCTACGTAAAATTATAAAAAAAAGTTTTATTGAGAAATATAAATATCTCTAATTTCTGAACATTTTCGCTTATAACTTTTTTATTTATAGTTCTACGACAAAATGTTGCAGGATCAAAGTTGTAGAGTATTTAATTTGCAACAAATAATGTAAACAAATTTTTTTTATCAAATAAATAGTTTAAGAGATATATCGTAAAAACCATATCAACCGCTATTTTCAAGATGGCGGCCGTGGGACAAGGGTGGCGACCCCACAAACTTGGTGATAGCTTCACACTGACCACCCCTACACATCAAAAAAATAAAATTGCGTCCTCTAAAAAATGCAACCCCAAATGTAACTTTTCAATGGACCATAATTATTATGCTAGATCAAAGTGAAAGTTTAAATATCAAAAACTAGCAAAATTATGTAAATTATAAATGAACATACTCTCACATCTTTGACTATTGATTACCAACACGAAAGATAGTCTAATTGCACCATCTAGTCAAATTCCCAAAACACAAAAAATCATACATAGAACAATTTAGTAAATAGTTATAAACTAACCTAAATCTTACCTTAAAATTAAGCTCCGTGTATATAGCACTAGAAGCATACGGTTCGGGTCTCTTGAGTCTTTCCATACTCGCGTCTAGACCTTGTATCGAGTTCTGCGGGAGACAGTACTCGGGCTCTATGTTGATCGCTGATTGGCCCGCTGTGAACGACCGTTGGTTTGAAATTTTGTTCTATTTTTGTATTTTTAACGATTTTTTTTTCACCGATGTCAAAAATAAGGTAAACAATTCAATGTGTATGTAATTTATGCGTTATATTGTCAGAATTGCACAGTTATGTAACATTCTCAGTTGTAACTTTTGAGATGCTCTAGATTTTAGACCAGCTGTAAGAAACATGAATGAAATTTGTTGCATACGCTTTCTGCTTTGTTTTTTTTTGTAGATGAAAGTGATGTGATGCAACAATAAGAACACTAAACATAGAAAGATTATTACGATTGGTTTGTCGTATTTTACAAACAAGTTTAGTTTTCTATAACAATGAGCATTTAATTTGGGAGTAATGGTTATTTGGTGTGGCAATAATAATAGTATGTCTGCCCATATAATTATTTCACGAAAATGTTTATGTTTCGAGCTGTTGTTTCTAACATAATAAGTAACTATAGTGCGTTTGGGTAATTATAGACTCATGAAACATAAGCTAAAAGGAATAATAATTTGAATATTATGTAATATTGTTTCATGTAATTAAAGTTGTATAAATTTTGTATACCATATCTAATGCGATACATAATATTATTTTATTCATATTGACTTTATACCTTCTTTATATGAGTAGATTATCTAAAGATTGCCTTTTACTACATGTGGTATTATTATTATGTTATCAATGTTTTAAAAATACCATTGGATGCTATACAATCTATCTTTACCATACATATTCAACAGATCATATATTAATAACAAATATCAATAACTAATAGATTACATTGGTATGCAGCGTTCAAATATTAAAAATATCATGAGCATTTTTCATATAAATTCATTTAAAATACGTGCTTTGATGAATGTTTTCAATCGGCTCGGACAAATGAGATCATTTGCCTCATGTTTATTCATAAACTTTATCGTTACAATTACTCGAGATAAAATAACTAAGTGTTTTATAGTTTATACGACTTATAAATTAAGCAATTCGGAACATTAATAATGTGATAAGATTAATTAGTGGGATTAATTGGTGTAAGAGTGATTTCGTAACAATTGAAACAAGGTTTAAAATTACTTTTATGTTGCCTTTTAGAGTTTTTTTTTTGTATGTTAGTTTGGTATAATGCATCGGGGAGACCTGATAAATATATTTTTGCTCTAAATAGAGGGATAATATTATAGGGATATTTGATGAAATGTAAGATATGGGATAGGTGGGATTGGAAACTCGATTATATATTACTCAATATCGCTTAGAGCATAAATAGGAAAACTGTATTAATGGAATAGATGGGTAGTGGGATTATAAGATTTATGGGATTATGGGATAATAAACGATGATGGGATAACTTACTACTCAGCAGCGTCTGGCAGGTGTCCATATGATTATCAGGTGCGGAGAATACGGGCCGATCTCGCAACCAGATTCCTTGTTCAGTAAGAAATGCGCTAGGACTATACGGAAATTATAGGATTGGTCTATCTAGTGACCGCCTCCTTGGTACAGTGGTTGACGCGTGAGCGTAACACCGAGGGGTCCTGGGTTCGATTCCCGGTGGAGACGAAGAAAGAAAAAGGTCTCGGTCTGGCAGGACACAGAAGGCTGATCACCTACTTGTCCCTAAAGAAAATCGATCAGTGAAACAGATGTATAATGCATCTGCCCCTTACCCCACTAGGGGACATGGGACTTCACTTTTTCTATCTAGTGAGATTGGAATTTGGAAGCATGATAAATATGCTATGGATGAGAATATTTAGAGAGAAACATAAAATATGGGATAGGTGGGATTAATAAATGTAGTTGGATTGGAAACATATTATATACTGGTATTGCATGAATGAGATTTTTTTTAATGACTTGTGTTATGGAATGATGGGATTTACTTACTACTCAACAGCGTCTGACAGGTGTCCATAATATGATTATCAGGTGCGGAGAATACGGGCCGATCTCGTAACCAGATTGTGTCCTTGTTTAGTAAACACTGAGCTGGGACTATTGCTTGACCTAGAGGGAAATAATTGTCTAAATTGAGGGTAGTTGGAAAACATATTTTTACTAAAGTGAGGGTAGATGAAAAAGTTAGATGCAAATCTATTTTAATTTAGTTACTTGTGATGTCGCTTAGTTTTATCTGTTCGGACTTTTATTTAAACAAATGTATGTTATTAAATTCATATCTAAAAGCATTTCTCTCAAGAAATCTACTAGAATAAAACAATATAAATTATTTTCATGTTGAAAAAAAAAAATTAATTAGATATTTATAGTTACGAAGAAAAATTAAACTCGTACATCTACTATAGTTACGTACCAGTAGCCTTCTTCCTTTGAACACCGTTCCGTCGCCTGATGTAATAAATGCTGACAACGCCGATTACAATCACTGAGAACAATGTCAGGCCGAGCGCCAATAACCAGGTTTCTTGTAAAATGTGCGGGATCGTGGAGTCGTGAGGTGGTTCCGTCCTATAATCAATTATAACTTTAGAATCAGTTTAACGCGATCAACGTTATGTCGATATCGATGTCGATGTGGTTCAATGTAATTGATGTTACGTTTGAACTATAGATTGCGATGCGTGAAAGAATTGTTCAAATTTATCTTGTATGAAGGATCATAAATTCTGTATAGAAATGAAATACGATGTAGACTGTTTAATCATTAGATTGCTTAAAATTTGACTTAATTGATATCATATTTTTTATCAAAGATCAAATAAGTAAAAATAATCCTCTTTATTTCCGCGTATGCACTAGTTGCACCAAGCCGGCCGGGTACCGCAAGTTCAGGCCCAACGAACTAACAGCAACCGCGCGAGTGAACCATAATATGGTACTAAAACCTTAACACTCAAGTACGAGCCCCTAGTGACATCACTCCCACCATACTTTACCAGCTAGTATAGTACTCACTGCACATAATGCCGCTGCGACTGCATAGGCAGCATATGTATCAGAGCAGGAACACTGAACGGCCCGTGCCCGCGCCTGTTCACAGCGGCCGCTCTTGCACTATATCGGCCGCCCGGGCGTAGCGAACTAGCTGCAGCCGCTCAAGTACGAGCCCCAAGAGACATATATCACTTGAATCCTATAGAACGCAGAAGAAGCGTTGACCAGTTTGTATAGTACTCACTGCACATAATGCCGCTGCGACTGCATAGGCAGCATATGTATCAGCGCCGGTGCACTGAACGGCCCGTGCCCGCGCCTGTTCACAGCAGACTACTCACTGCACATAATGCCGCTGCGACTGCATAGGCAGCATGTGTATCAGCGCCGGTGCACTGAACGGCCCGTGCCCGCGCCTGTTCACAGCGGCCGCTCTTGCACTATATCGGCCGCCCGGGCGTAGCGAACTAGCGGCAGCCGCTCTAGTTCGAGCACCGAGAGACATTTGGCCCACTACACGGCCCACAGTGCCCGTACCCACGCGGATTTCGATCTAGAATAATACTGGATGTTGTAATAAGGATGCTAAAAGTAGCTATGAAAATCAAGATATTAATTAATAGATATAAAAAAGAACGAAACTGACATTAAACAGATATACTAGGAAGTTTTTTACGTAAAAATCACATAAATCTTTCATAAATTTCTCACACAAAAATAACACTAAATTGTTATTTACGAAATAAGTCTAGATGTGTATATTATGCAATGATCCTCCAATGGTGCTATACTTCCCAAGGCAAGGACTCGCGTCCGCCTTGCATGTATATCGACAAGTTCACTGCGTAATCCTTACATTATAAGGATTCCCTTGCAATGCTATTATTATAAGAAGCTATTCGAAATGATGCTTTATTTTAAATATTCAGCATTCGCATTCAAAAAAACTCAATTCTATCATGAAGAGATGCCATGTTTATTATGAACTTTTTATCTTTTATTTGGCTAGTTTTTATTGATTTTATAATGTTCACATAATCAAGGACACCAGCGACTATCTAGAACGTTGTATATTTTTTATATTCTGTTAAAACCCGGAGATAAGAAAAGATAAAAATCGGGTCTGGCAACTAAACTCATAAATAAGTTCTATCGACAGATATGGGTCATCTAACTTAAACACAAGTTCACGGCGACGATTTTATGACCATCGGGAAAATAGACTGTGGATACGGGGTATTGATTACATAATATATTGAGTATAGTGTTACATAAGGAACTGAAAGTTTTATGTGAGAAAAATTAACTTTAGGAAACATTACAATTGCCAGTAATTTCGAAAGTATTTCGAAAAGAATATCTGATTGTGTTAATACCACTTTAATGCTGTTATTCAATATACAAGTTAAAGTCTATCTTACTTAAAAATATAAACATAAAAAAAAACATCAACATACAATAAAACTCAAAAAATCTGATAGGTAAATTATTGTAATTTCTACAGCATGCACATTTCAATTACTGACATTGCACTTCACGAAAATACCTGTTACACACCAATTGAGAAGAAACAAATCATAATTATCCGCACACTTTAAACGGTCTTTTAACATTAACATAAAAAAGGACCAAAAAATTTTGACAAAAAAAAAAACATTTTTTTTTTCACAAAATGAGCTATAACCCACCAAATATCCCGTCAGCTCCCCGTTCCACGTGTCAGCTGGCGGCGGCTCCCAGCGGATCCAAGCGGAGGTCGCGTTTATCACTCCGCCCGTCACGCTTTGTGGAGGGTGGGATGGCACTACAATTATTTACGGCTATTAACGAAAACCCATTAAAAAGATCATTTGTCAGTGATAGGTACCTGGATGACCCCTGTGATGATTAAAAAATAGTGGGAATTGATCTATATGTTGGCTCTAAACCAAGTTCTGAGTAAAACTATAAGAATCAGACTTGAGACAAAAATTTGTTACGTGATTATTTTTTGTTTCGTTATAAAATAAATACAAGTTCATAGCTTTGTTCACAGCAACATATTCAAGTATTTTTTAATATAATTCTAAATAAAGCTAAAATCTCTTAAATTAAGGCACTTTTACTTCATTATTATGTATTGAAAAACTAAATAAAATCCCGCGTTAAGCAATCTTAATATCTTATTTACTTATATCATAAACACATTAATCAACATCACTCACCATCCTCATCTGTCGAACCAAGCATCGAGTTCGAAGGTTTTCCCAACAACATCTTGTAGAAGGGCATTAGGAAAACATCATATTGCACATACGCCCGCAACCCAGACAGTATGTAACTAGACGAGCCACTGTTATCAACATGCACGAGAGATCCATTAGAACATGTGTCCACTTGAGACACATTTAAAATGGATCCATCTTCAGTACTATTACGCCAATTCAACGAAGTACCATTATACCAGATCTTCACCCCTTCCAAATACTCGTTGTAATCAGTTAAAACCTAAAACAAGACGTGACATGTAAACTCCGCGTGTTTTTATCGCACGACCTAACATAAACAT